>CAMOHE010044614.1:0-22233 GCA_946598075.1 Artocarpus hirsutus
AAAAAGGTACTCTTGATGAACTGTTTTCAATATACTTTTGATAAACGAAAGTAGTTATTTAATTTAATTTTATTTATTAAGAAGTGTTCTATTAAACTATTTATCTGTTTATTTTTAAAATATAGTCCTACTGAGCCTTTCGCTCACGTTTTATTTGTTTTAAAATCTTATCCCATAGGTGGATATCAGCTTAGGATCAGAGAAGAGTCCGCTGGCCGAACTTGCGACCAGTAGAGGATTTTCGTAGGTTGTATTATAGCAAGACAAGGCAAGTAAATTCTTAACTCTCTTTTCTTTGGACTGTGGTTGTATTGTAATATTGTCAATACTATGTGTGTGTACAATATGTGGGCCAGTGGGACCCATACTCACTTCACCCTATATTAAATTGTTTTATTTGTTCTCTTTATTTATTTAAATATTATGATTGCTCATTACAAAAGATTTTTAAATTATCACATTTTTATTTATAAATTTAAATTCTAAAACCCTGTTTTTAACTAAATCCTTATTTAATTAACTTAATTAATCCTCCACGTCACCTCCCGTACCTAGGGGCGTGACTGAATGGTATCAGAGCTCAAGATTATGAACCTTGGGAATTGTACACACATAGGTACGACAATGAAATACCACTGACAATCCAAATTTTGTTTTCAAAAGTGAGAGAATGGCACCTAGATGTCATTCGACAGTTGATGCCGAGTTTAAAAATGATGAAGGCATGATGAAGGCTATGTTTGCTGCATTCTGGTAAATGGTAGCAAGGGCAAGACCTGACGATTCCAAGGCTAGTTGCTGGCATTTGTACTTTAAGGAATTTTAACGTGCATCTGTACCAACTTTTGACAGAACTAGGGATCCGCAGGTAGTAAAGTATTGGCTAGATTCGATCTTGAAGCATCTGGATACTCTCGGTGTGCCAATAGAGTATTGTGTGGGATTTGCGGCATATAAGTTCGAGGGTAGTGCTAACACATGGTGGAAGCAAGCTAAACGCGTAGAGAACAATAGTAACATCAATTGTGATAGATTCGAGGAGCTATTCTATGATCGGTATTTTCTGCAGGGATACAGGGATCAAAAGGCAGCAGAATTCTATAGGTTGCAGCAGGGCGATATGTCAGTTCAGGAATACGAAGCAAAGTTTAATGAATTGGCTAGGTTTACTCCATCTGCAGTGGCATCGGAGCGTGAGAAGTGTATCAAATTTTAGGAAGGACTCAAAGCCCCTATTCGACGATAGATAGTTGCTATGTGTCTTAGGAACTTTGGAGAGCTTGTGTCGTCAGTGATATCAGTGGAAAATGATTATGCACAGTACCATGAGAATCGAGCTAAGACGTCAAGAGGACCACAGAGGAGAGGCAGGAGGAGCATCAGTAGTCGACCAACTCCGGGAAAGGACAAGCAGGGTGGCGTGAATAGTGGCAGCAACAATTCATCCAGCAGTGGGCGCAGCAATCCATACAGCTTCCATTATCACTATTGCCAGCAACCAGGACACATCAAGAAAAATTGCCCGATCAGAAGTGCTCGCTTAAGATTCCAGACCGGAGAAGGAGCTAGTCGTCGCCCTAGCTTCAGACCCTACCTCAGCCACAGCAGTATCCTCAACTTCCATTCCATCAGTTCTCTCCTCAGCAGCTGCCATATTCAGCGCAAGGACACCAACCATATAATTTTCAACATAACGTCCCTCAGTACCGAGCGCCGAGTATAGCCAGTGTGTAGTCACCATCATCGCAGCAATATCGACCAGTTAACCTAGGATCTAGCAATGTTAATAGAGGAAAAGGGAAAGTTCCAGTACAGGTTCCTATAATGACATCAAGAAGTTCAAATGCCCAGACCAGTAACGCAGTTGTCGATGGTACGATTATGGTTTCTCAATCTTTATTACACGTGTTATTTGATACTAGTTTCACTCATTCTCTCATTTCAAGCTCATATGTACATGCCTTGGGATTAGAAATAGAAGAATTTGACAAACCCTTGGTTATAATTTCACCCTTGGGGCGAGTGTGTGTGAATAGTATATGTAAAGCTTGTAAAATAAAAATCGGGGATGAGATTTTGAAAAGTGATTTGATTGTAATCCCCATGAGAACCTATGAAGTAATCCTAGGGATGGATTGGTTATCTAGATACAGTGCAGTAGTGGACTGCCAACTTAGGAAAATAACCCTAGTGTCTGATAAGGGGATGGTGATCACTTACCAGGGTGGTGGTGATCGATTAATGAGTGAGTGTCTTGTAAGAGCGTGTCTCGGAGGGCGGAAGAGCGCAGCTTGCTATGCCTTTCTTATGAATTTGGAAGGAGAGTCCAATATTTTGAGAAGACGTGTAGTGATTCCAATGGTAAATAAATTTGAGGATGTCTTCCCTGACGAGCTACCAAGATTACCACCGCATCGAAAAATAGAATTTGGTATTGAATTGTTTCCAGGAACAGCACCGATTTCTATAGCACCTTACCGGATGGAGCCGATAGAAATGAAGGAACTTAGGAAGCAGTTTTAGGAACTTGCTGATAAGGGATACATTCGGAATAGCACATCACCATGGGGAGCACCGGTTTTGTTTGCAAAGAAACATGATAGGACTCTCAGGTTGTGTATAGATTATTGGCAGCTGAATCGAGTCACAGTGAAGAATAAGTATCCTCTGCCTAGGATCGATGAGTTGTTTGATCAGTTGGGAGGCTCGCGGTGCTTCTCGAAGATAGACTTTAGGTCAAGATATCATCAACTTAGGATTAAGGAAGAGGACATTCCTAAGATAGCTTTTAGGACTCGGTATGGATATTTTGAATTTCTGGTGATGTCATTTGGATTGACGAACGCTCCGACAACTTTCATGGATTTGATGAACAGAATATTCAGGCCCTACTTGGACCAATTCATGATCGTGTTCTTTGATGACATCTTGGTTTATTCTAAGACTTGGGAAGAGCATGAGCAGCATCTCAAGATCATGCTTCAGACTCTACGAGAACATCAGTTGTATGCCAAGAAGGAAAAGTGTGAATTCTGGTTAACAAAGGTCAAATTTCTTGGTCATGTCATCTTTGAGCATGGTATTTCGGTGGATCTGTCTAAGATAGAAGCTATAGTGGATTAGGAACGACCAAGGAATGTGGCAGAGATCCGCAGCTTCTTGGGACTTGCAGGATACTACAGGAGATTTGTGAAGGACTTCTCGAAGGTAGCAGCACAGTTGACGAGGTTAATTACGAAGGATATCAGGTTCAAGTGGAACGAAGAATGTAAGTTCACTTTTCAAGAATTGAAGAATCGGTTGACCTTAGCCCCAGTGTTGATCATTCCCAGCAGTGACGAGTCGTACGAGGTTTATACGGATGCTTCAGGACGTGGACTTGGATGCGTGTTGATGCAACATGGACGAGTGGTGGCATATGGATCGAGACAGTTACGACCTCATGAGCGAAATTACCCTATTCATGATTTAGAGCTTGCAGCGGTGATTCATGCGTTGAAGATCTGGAGATGTTATTTGTTCGGGGTAACATTTCAGGTTTTCTTCGACCAAAATAGCTTAAAGTATTTGTTTACTTAGAGGGATTTGAACTTGAGGAAGTGGAGATGGATAGAACACATGGAGGATTACGATTTTGCATTGTAGTATCATCCCAGGAAAGCTAACATCGTTGCAGATGTGCTCAGTCGAAAATTTTCAGGGATACTTGCAGGTTTGGCTCTTGAAGATTGGAAAAGGGATGCGATAGTAAGTGAGTTCGGGCTACAGTATCAAGAAGACTATGATCACATTTCGGTGTATCACATGGAGACGACCCCAGCTCTTATTCAGATGGTGAAGCAAAACCAGTGGTAGGACCAGCATCTTCAGGGAATCTGGATGTGAATTCAAAACAGAGAGCAGTTTGAAGAATGGAGAATACATGCAGATAGATCATTGTACTTCAGGGAGCGTCTAGCGGTTCTAGCAATTGTAGAAGTATCGAAGGCCGTCATGGGCGAAGCTCATAAGTCTCAGTTCGCCATTCATCCAAGAAGTACGAAGATGTATCGTGACTTGAAGAGGCACTATTGGTGGAGAGGTATGAAGAAGGACATTCTAGAACACGTGGCCAAGTGTATGATTTGTCTTCAGGTGAAAGCCGAGCATCAGAAGCCAGCAGGTCAACTTCAGCCACTTCCTATTCTAGGGTGGAAATGGGAACACGTGACTATGGATTTCCTTACCGGATTGCCGAGGACGGAGCAACAGCACGATGCGATTTGGTTCGTGGTCGACAGATTGACGAAATCAGCTCATTTTATCCCGTTCAAGTCGACATGTTTGAGGAGGACTCTTGGAGAATTGTATATGTAGAACATAGTAAGATTGCATGGAGTTCCTTTGTCCATCACATCAGATAGGGATACTAAGTTTAATGCCAAATATTGGAGAAGCTTCTAGGAGGCCATGGGCATAGATTTGAACTTCAGCACGGCATTTCATCCTCAGACCGATGGGCAATCTAAGGGAGTTATCCAGATCCTCGAAGACATGTTACATGCTTATGCGTTAGACTTCGGCAGGAACTGGAAGAAGTACTTATATCTGGTGGAGTTCGCATACAACAACAGCTATCAATTGAGTATTGGTATGGCACCGTTCGAAGCATTGTATGGACAACCATGTCGATCGCCAGTGTGTTGGGCCGAACCGAAAGATAGAGTTATTCTTAGGCCAGATGAGATTCGTGATAGCAACGAGAAGATCATCGTGATTCAGGATAGACTGAAAGCAGCTCAGAGTCGGCAGAAGAGTTACACGGATAAAAGACGTCGACCTTTGGAATTCGAGGTTGGAGACTTTGTACTGTTAAAGGTATCACCTCGCAAAGGCATTTCGTGATTCGGAGTAAAGGAAAAACTCGCACGAAGATATGTTGGACTGTTCGAGATTACTCAACGCGTGGGTGTGGTTGCTTATCGACTCAACCTTCCTTTAGAACTTTTGTATGTTCACGATGTATTTCATGTGTCAATGCTTCAAAAGTGTCCACCTGAGCAGGATAAGATTATTTCATTCCAGGACGTACAGATTCAGGAAGACACGACGTATAAAGAAGTGTCGATCCAGATCATCGATCGTAAAGTGATCAGTTTATGTCGTCGTGAGATCTCATTAGTTAAGGTCGTGTGGCAGCATCATGGGGTTGATGAAGCCACTTGGGAATTAGAGTCGAGTATGTAGGAGTTGTATCTGCATTTGTTTTGTTTTTGAATTGATTTGTAAATTTCGAGGACGAAATTTCTTTTAGGGGTGGAGAGTTGTAACACCCCGAAATTAATTAAGTGCTATTGTGTGTTAAATGGTGAATTAGTGTGCCATAATTAATATTTTAAACTTGGTTTGATCATTATGTGAAATTTCTAAATTTATGATATTTTTTATTATTTTAGTAATTTTTAACTATTTTTGATTATTTTTAATTGTTATTTAAATTTTGAAACAAAACAATTTATCAAGTGACCAACACGTCCCACTTTGGAAAACTACGTGCGGGACTTGGTATTGAAAACTGCTTCCCTTCTCTTTATAAATCTCACTCTCTTTCTCTCTCTTCCTCACTCTCTCACTTGCTCATCTTTCCCTCCTCTCTTTCTCGGATTGCCTCTCCCTCTCTCATTCTCTCTCTAAAATTTTTGAAACAAAATTCAAACTCAAGCTTTAGTGGATTGGAGGCTCAGGAACGCGATTAAGCAAACATAAACTCGAATCAAAGCTTAATCCAAGGTCAGTTTTCAAAATTTCTAAACTTTCTCAATTTTTCAAATTTTCTTGCATTTTGAAATCTAAGCATCTCTAAGCTTAGAAAACCTTTAATCTAGGTTAGATGAACTTAGATTAGCTAGAATACAAACTTTGTTTCATTAAAAACGGATTTGAATCAAGATTTTTCATTTTCTTCTCTATTTTTCTCTATTTTCGGATTTATTTGAAAATCTTGTTTAAAACTTGTTTTAATGCATTAAAAAGTAAGTTACTATGTTTTTCTATTGTTTATGATAATTATCCATGCCTGAGAATTAAGAAAACAGGTTAGATTTGAAGATTTGGGCTCGAAGAGGCCGAGACCCGTGTATGGAAATTTCAGGAATTTTCCAGATCGGCAGGCCGAAGTTTGAGTTCGGCAGGCCGGATTCATGCGTTCGGTAGGCCGGATTCATCCTACCGGCAGGCCGAACCTTAAAATGTTCGGCCGACCGGACTTAGATTTTCGGCAGGCCAAACTGTGCAGTTCAGCAGGGCGAACAGCAGGCCGACCGAACAAAACCCAATTTTTGTAATTTTTCACCCGTTTTCACTGTTTTCAACCCCGATTGAAATTCCAACTTTATAAAATGATTTTATAGACTTAAATAGCACACTAGGACACCATGAGATGATTTAATAATCTAGGATATCTTGGATTTGATACTAATAGATCTAGTTTTCATTTAAGGTTGTGCGTGGATCCGCGGAGCTAACGTATAGGGGACCGGGATTACGGTGTGGGACACCGGTATGAGTATTGAGGTAGGACTTCTACCCCTTCCTTGGTAACCAATTTTAAATGTTTTGGCCTCAAAGTGATTTTTAATAAAATGTTTTTCAATGATTGGTTGAAAAATGATTTCCTATTAACTGTTTTCTTAAACAGTAGATTAAGGTGTTTTCATAATAAACCTCGTAATAAATGTTAATGATTATATTTGGTAAATAGAAAATTTAATTATAAAAAGATATACGGGCATGATGCCATATCAGAGATCGGGTCGTGTAGTAAACGACCTTGGGGGCAGGTCCCGAAATCCAGTTGGGCCACTTCGGTGGTGAATGCCATGGTTTGCCTAAATTAATAAAAAGGTACTCTTGATGAACTGTTTTCAATATACTTTTGATAAACGAAAGTAGTTATTTAATTTAATTTTATTTATTAAGAAGTGTTCTATTAAACTATTTATCTGTTTATTTTTAAAATATAGTCCTACTAAGCCTTTCGCTCACGTTTTATTTGTTTTAAAATCTTATCCCATAGGTGGATATCAGCTTAGGATCAGAGAAGAGTCCGCTGACCGGACTTGCGACCAGTAGAGGATTTTGGTAGGTTGTATTATAGCAAGACAAGGCTTGTAAATTCTTAACTCTCTTTTCTTTGGACTGTGGTTGTATTGTAATATTGTCAATACTCTGTGTGTGTACAATATATGAGCCAGTGGGACCCATACTCACTTTACCCTATATTAAATTGTTTTATTTGTTCTCTTTATTTGTTTAAATATTATGATTGCTCATTACAAAAGATTTTAAAATTATCACATTTTTATTTATAAATTTAAATTTTAAAACCTTATTTTTAACTAAATTCTTATTTAATTGACTTAATTAATCTTTCACGTCACCTCTCGTACTTCGGGACGTGACAATTTTCCTTTGTTAGAAAAAAAAACAAAGATCATTGATGCCATCTTATCCTTTATCTCTTTTATCAGTTTGACAATTTTAAGACCCCAATAAAATTAAAAAGACTTGGTCTAACGCAACTCGAAGAATGCGGGCCCCACATTCACTATGAATATTCAATGTATAAATGCTCCTGGTCATTCTGCATTTACTAATGTATAAAATTTCTAGTCAATTATATTGCTTCAAGACAGTTTTTCGAACAGTAGCATACAATTTTCTTATTACAATTTTGCTTCTTTTTTTTTTTTTTTTTTTGTCAGGGAATTATCGCATCACAACGTAGGATTAGTCAATATACAAATATATGCAGTTGTATGGTACATTCAATATTAACCCAAAAAAAAAAGCTACATTCAATAACTTTAATCTGCCAACTGGCACTAGATTAATGGGTAAGCAAGGAGTGGAATAAAGAGAAGATGTCATGTTCAAAATTTTAGAACAAATACCGTTATATATATCAGGAAAAAAAAACAAAAAAAAAAAACTTTGATACCATACTTGTTTGTGTGTTGAAATCAACAAATTGACACAAGGTCGTCCTTTCAATGTCATGTCTACTTTATTCAAGCGACAACAATTTGAAAGGAAAAAATATTAGAAATACTTGGAATTATTTCTTGCTTTTGGTAATAAATGTGGATGACTTCAAACATTTTGATTGGTTATCAATATTAAAAATCTCTAGTCAATTTTGTATTTTTTTTCTGCAAAATATAATATTAATTACGGTTAATTTTATAAAAGTCCTTGAATTTTAGTACTTATCTTATTCTGGCCCTGGCCCTAACCATACTATGATACATTTGCACAAAAGTTTTTTTGTTGGTGTTCCATGTAATGTAAAAAATGGTAAAAACAAAAGCCGAAATATTGATAAAAACTTAATTAAAGTTGGTAATATTTTTTTTATTCTTGTAAAGATACTTGATTATTTAAATGATTCTAAAAATGGCATCTTATGGCTTAAAAATCATCACGAGAGTACACCCTGTTATTATTCAAAAATAAAATGTTTGTAATGTTTTATTCACCAATTTGGATAGGAAAATTTTAAATTTGAATCGATTTTACTAAAATATTTTCTCACATCATATTGATTTCAATTTGAACTAGTGACAAAAAACCTGCATCGTTTTTCAATATAAGTAAACATATTTGACCTAAAAAACAAAAATTTAAATTTCTAGCCAAACTTGGCAAATTTTTATCATTTCTATAATAATAATAATAATAATAATAATAAATCATACAAAATCCTAAACAGCAATGGGCAATACTAACATCCTTCGTGCCAATAGGCAAAAAGATCTTTCACTTGGAGCGGCGGATGCGACCTCAGCCACTTGCTTTTCCGTGGGCCATCCCAAAGGCCACTATCAGATAAGGCAAAGATAAGGCCGAGCCCATCAAAGCCGTCAGATGGATACGCTTATGAATCTAACGGTCGAAAAATCGTCACCGTGGATAATCCACCAAAGCCTAAAGATTCGACAAAACAAACTCGATCAATTTCAGTCTCCAAACATAAAAAGTCTTCACTTTCACAAAGAACCGTTCTCAAATCTCAAGCCCGCCCTTCCTCCGTCTCTACTTCTCTACACACGCCAGGCGCACGTTAGCAAAAACAAAAAGCACAAAAGAAGAAGAAAAATGGCCGCGACCACAGCCGCTGCAGCTACGTCCTCCTTCATAGGAACGCGCCTCCAGGATGCGTGCTACTCAAACGCGGGCCGTGTCCAAGCCCGTTTCGGGTTCGGGGTCAAGAAGAGCGCAGCTAGGAAGTCGGTGAAGCCGAAATCAGACCGTCCACTGTGGTACCCGGGAGCCAAGGCCCCAGAGTGGCTGGACGGGAGCCTGGTCGGCGATTACGGGTTTGATCCGTTTGGGCTGGGGAAGCCCGCGGAGTACTTGCAGTTCGAGCTGGACTCGCTGGACCAGAACCTGTCGAAGAACGTGGCCGGAGACATCATCGGTACAAGGACGGAGGTGTCGGAAGTGAAGTCGACGCCGTTCCAGCCTTACAGGGAGGTGTTTGGGCTGCAGAGGTTCAGAGAGTGCGAGCTCATTCACGGCAGGTGGGCCATGCTCGCCACTCTCGGTGCTCTTACCGTTGAGTGGCTAACCGGTGTCACCTGGCAAGACGCCGGCAAGGTATGACTACTTATTCTTTTTTTTTTTTTCTTAATACTTGCTGTGGATTTATGCCAAGTGATCATGATACAAGGAAAGATGGATTTAGTCAAAATTACATTCGTGACAAAAAACAAATGATAATTATAAGTATGCGACGTAAACATACAGTTACTTATCATGAAAACTTAAAAGCTATATACTATGTGGATTTGCATGTTTAAATAACTGTGCAAGATATTGCATGGTCAAGAAGATTTATTTCCAGTGTGATGCATAAGATGTACTCTTATGTATCTCTACTTACACTGCAAAATCAATCAAACCTTAGACTGAAAGGTTTGAAACTGCTTTTTTCTTTTTTCTTTTTTTTTTTTCTGTATTTTATGAAAGAATTCTCTAAAAGTTTTCTTATTTATTGACAAAGAAGTTCTATGAAATGTTAAATTTTTATTAGATACAATTAAATATGCAGAATTTTTCGGAAGGTAATTGTCTATATAATTTGTTGTTGTCGTTGAAGAGCATCAACAAATTATAGGGCCAAGACTTTTGTTGAAAGGGTGTCACATGAATGGATCTAAATGTCTATATAAGTGTTTGAGAACTAAGTTAGAACTTAAAATTAGAACTTAAACATTATAGCTGTGACAACTTTATATTGTAACAAACTTTTGCTTTAGACCGTAACATGTAATAGTTTTATATCTTAGCAGTTAAAGCTTTGGTGTTAGAACCTGCTTTCTAAAGTCTCTATTAATGATATTCTATTTATTGACATCTTTTCTTTTTTATTAAAAGTAACAAGAAACTAAAATGAAATTTCCGTTGTTTTATGAATATATTTCAGGTGGAGCTAATCGAAGGATCATCATACCTGGGACAGCCACTTCCATTCTCCATAACCACGCTCATTTGGATTGAAGTTCTAGTGATTGGATACATTGAGTTCCAAAGGAACGCTGAGCTTGACCCAGAGAAGAGGCTTTACCCTGGTGGCAAGTTCTTCGACCCATTGGGCCTTGCCGCTGACCCAGAGAAGAAGGCCACCCTTCAGCTGGCTGAGATCAAGCACGCCCGTCTGGCCATGGTAGCCTTCTTGGGCTTCGCCGTCCAGGCTGCTGTCACAGGAAAAGGTCCACTCAACAACTGGGCGACCCACTTGAGTGATCCTCTCCATACCACCATTATTGATACATTCACTTCTTCTTAAGCTGCTATTGCGAATCCCTTGTAACCTTTTTCTTTTTAAAGAATGTTTGAAAACATTTTAGCGGAATTACCATCTCTACTTGTCTTGTAAAGATGATGAAAAGAGAACTATCAACTATGGGACAACATGTGAGCATGCCTACTTGTTTACGGGATAGAGGTGGTGCGTGCGTGAAGGCGCTCTTGGCCATTTTGAAATAGACTTCAGATTATTTCTGAATTTCCTAAACCCATAACGCAAGAGAAAAATATGAGACAAAATTACAAAAGCCTCGCTCAAATTTGCTACCAGAATTTTGGAGTCTCTGACCTGTTCTGGCTAAAAAAAACATAGTATAAAACTTGTAAAATCCAAACAAGAAAATTGAGAATTGCAAGCAAAAACAATGACTAGAGCTTTGAAATAGATTTCACTAGATAGATAAAAGAAGAAATAGAAAGTCCCTTCCTCCCACTGCCACTCACATCCTTTTACTCCTCCCCCTCAACAGAATCACACCTCCTTATGCATAACCACCCCGATTTTCACACTTACACAGAAATAGCAAAAGAGAAATAACTAACTTCATGAGAGACTCCTCACTAGGTCATGTGCTTGGCCCGCCGGGTATAAGCGAACCTAATTGGAGGCTTAACACTACCCCCGGCCCAAATAGTAATTTGCCCTCTAGGTGAAAGGCGGGAAACTGATGCTGCATCAATTCATACGGCTCCCAAGTGGCATCACAAGCAAGTAGCCCATTCCACTTGATCAGAACTTCCAAATGCTAGCCATTTGTGCCCGAACCAGGGTGCAAAGCTAACACCTCTTCAGGCTCAACCAAAAGCTCCAGGTCCTCCAAAAGCTGCGTAGGAAACTCGCTAGAAGCTAGTGCTAGACCAATAACACACTTCAACTGTGAGATACGAAAAACCAGGTGAATAGAAGCTTAAGGAGGGAGCTGCAAATGGCAAGCCACCTTCCCAACACTGTTTAACACCTGATCGGGCCCAAAGCAAGGCGGTGCCAGCTTCTCGAAGGGCCAAGTGGCCAAGGATTTATGTTGATAAGAACACAGCTTTAAATACACTATATTCTAACAGCAAATTGAACATCTCAGCGGTGGCCATCAGCACTCTCCTTCATGCGATGCTATGCACAAACTTGCTACTACTTGAGCTCGTCCAACATCTCATCCCACTCCAGTAGTTGTTTCTCCACTTCAGACAGTGTAATAGTGCCGTTGGTGAAACGAATAATGGGTAGGGGGGGCCATGTGCAATCCGAAAAGAAGTAGCCTTGATGGATGTATGGAAAGATGAATCATACCAAAATTCGGCTCAATCCAACCAACGCGCCCAGCCTGCGGCCTAGAGTTGGCCAACCACTAAAGATATCTCTAAGCATCAATGGACAACCTCCGTTTGCCCATCAGATTTGGGAATGGTACGTCATACTGTGCTTCAACTCAGTCCCTTACAGTTTGAACAGTTCACTCCAAATTTGGCTCATAAGTCCCTTTGCAATACATGGTAATCGCAACCGTTTATAGGTCTTAAGGAAACCAAAATGTCCATCAATTCCAATGGCGTGAAATTCCATTAGGACCAACCCAATGAGTCGCGAAAGTCATGGCAAGACCAGTCGATTCTTGAACAGCCGTGTCCCTTGGACTATAGCGTAATCTACATAGGAGGCCGCATCTTGTTGCAGATCCAAGACGATAGCTTTGAGCTTGGGATCCTCCAAGACTTGTAAGGAAAGATCCTCCAATTGCAACATCCGCGGCATCATCACAGCCTCGAGAGTGACCGTCGTGTTTACCCAATAGAGTGCATCCATAGCCTTATTTTCCAGGTCAGGCTTGTATTGAACATCAAAATCATAGCTTAGCAGCTTCACTAACCACTTTTGGTGCTTCGCGCTCACCAAGCGCTACTTTGACAAGAACTTTAGGCCTGTTAATCGATGCACACATTGAACTTTCAGCCCAAAAGTAATGCCTCCATTTTTGCACCGCCATAACAATGACCATTAATATTCTCTCATAAACGGACTTAAGTTAAGCGGGCGGTGAGAGGAGATATTTGAAATAAGCTATCGGGTGTTGGTTCTCCATTAGCACTGCCCCGAGCACATGACGGGAAGCAACCGTTTCTAGCACACAAGGTTGGGAGAAATCCAACAAAACCATAAACAGAACAGTAGCCTGGCCTGTTTAGGCTTCTGAAATGCCGCTTATGCATCCTCATTCCACCAAAAATTATCTTTCTTTAACTACTTGGTAAGGGGCCAAACCTAATGCCCATAACTAGCGGTAAGTGCATAATTTGATACATTTTTATATTTTTTTCTTATATTTATTTCGTGAGTTTTTTAATTTATTTTGTTTTTTTGCGTTTTTGTGTTTTGTAGGTGTTTTAATATCATGGGTTGAAAAGTGGAGTAAAAATAAAGATTTAGGAAGTTCAAAGTCATATATATGCATTTAGAACTCATCGAGAGTCCAGGGACGAGATACAAATGTAAAATAGAGAGAAAAAAAAAAGTCAAAATTGGGTGTAGTAGATGGCGCCCCCGCCAGATATTTTCCTCACCCCCATGTGGAGGGATAAAGAAAGCTCACGGCCACAGGATATTTTCCTTGCCCCCACACGCTCCCAGGAAGGCTGATTCATTTGCAACGCGTCTGGTTGAGAGAAAAGGGCCTTATCCTTGGCGTGTTTGCAATTTTCATTCTGTTTTTGACCTAAAAAGTGCCCAAAGTTGCCTCTTTTTATCCTAAAACTACAACCCTATAAATACCCAACCTCATAACCGAAATCATATCAGTTTTTCTATCAGTGTTTCATTAGTTTCCCTTATCTTTTCTGAGTCCTAAAAGATGAAAAAGAAGAAGAAGAAAAAAGAAGAGAATGAATGGCATCTCAAAAGAGGATCATCTATGTAAAAATTCTTGAAGACACGGTCTAATTCTTTCTTTCATTTTCTTTTCTTTTCAATTATTTTATTTTATTTCTTAATGTTTTTAGTTTTGTTTTGTTTCTAGTTGAAGGGAATTTTAAAATCCTAGAGATGATTTTATGATTAATTTTAAAATTATTTTATAATTTTCCAATTAAGATTGTTTATGTTCTTCTATAATTGATGTTCACGATTATTTTCTTATTTTGTTTGGGTAAGCAACTGAATAGGGCTTGAGAATATTGTATTTTTAGATTGGAATGCTTAAGCCGTATTTTCTTGTTGTTCTAATCATTAATAGTGAATTGTGGTCATTGATCATGGTCAAATTTTTGTATGATTACATGTGGAACATAATGTAGGTTAAATAATTCGAGCTTGTGTGATTGTTGCTTAGAGCAACCTATTTTTCTCATCTTAATACTTCTGTTACATTAATTCGAAAGAGGTTGTTCTAAGTTATTTAGTAAAAAAAAGGTTTAATAGAGTGCTTGTCTTATTAAATCTACAAACTAAGGAAAGATTAAGATAGAAGAGCTTGTTGTTATTTATGGTTGATAGTTTCAATGAATAATTAGGAAAAATTTTGTGATTAATTTATATAGTTATTGTTTAATAGTTGTGAATGATCCTTTAACCAATTTTATTATTATTATATCGTGTTATTTATTTTCTTTTGTTTTATTTAATTTTGTTATTAGTTAATTAAAATCAAAACTCCCATTGTTTATTTAGTTATATTGTGTCTTAAGTTTTAGTACTAATAACTAATTTATTAGACCCAATCCTCTAGAGAATGACCATTGTTTATCACTGTATACAATAACGACATGTTCTTAGTGGGAAACAATTTGGAGCTTCCCTCAAGGCTTATCAAAGTTTGGCGCCGGTCGCTAAGGATTGTTTCCTAGTTAATTAGTTATCATGTGTTTGTTAGTTTTAGTTAATTTATCTAGTTCTTCTTAGTTTTAATTTATTTTTTTGGTTAAAAAATTAAAATTATTTTGTAATTTCTGTTTGGTGTTTGTTTTATGCAAGGTACTTTGAGATGATGCATTATTAGGTCCTCACAAGTTTTGTCCAACAAAAATCGGAGCCATTTTATCATGCGTGATGGAAATATAAGGATTTGCTCATTTGATTTTCATATCATAGGTTCTCAAAGAAGTAGCAACTTTAATTCTTCCTCAAGGGATTATGTGTGACAAGAAGACATTGGATTGAAAGAGGTAATGGCATCGTCTCTTTCTACCAACAATCCGTAGATAAAGCTTTCTTTATGTTGAAAGACATGGATGAATACGATGAGCAAAATTAGAATTGTTTAAGGATCAACCAAGTTTGGGAGGATGATTACTACATTTGGGAGCCATGAGTTGACACTCGACTATATGATATAGGGTTTGAAACCAGCAATGGAGGAGCCTTGGTAAACCAATTACCCACAATTACATCTCTTCAAGAGCTAATTAAGGTTTTGGCCACTAACACGTTGTGATTTCAAGAGGAGATGACTGCTAACCTTGACAATTTACAAAGTCATATCAACTAATTGGCTGGATTTATAAGTAGTTTGGAGGAACAATGTGATAATCCAATGGTGCAAAATATGAAATGGCATAAGAATGACAATGACTCAAACAGCTTCTATTAGGAGAGTAATTTGCCAAATAAGGGAGCTTCATGGGAATTTAAGCCTCTAAAGGTGATCATGTCTTAGGATTATAATATCAAGACTGTTGATACTATTTTAGCTCAACACTTAGACACTCGTATGGTTGAGAATAATATACACCTTCTAGGCTACAAGAAGTCCATCCAAAGCCAAGAGTTCTATGAAGATCAAATTTCAAGCATGGTTTTGGATAATCAAGTAGAGAGTGAAGAGCAATTGGAAGGGGTCCTTATTTGAGGAATTCCTTCATGACGCTGAATCACAAGACCCGTTGAAGGATAATGAACCATATGCGACCATCGATTTGACGTCATCAATGGTCATATCACATACACCACTAAAGAATCCTTACTTTCCATTGGTGCCACTTCCATCATGCATTCTCCACGAGCTTAAGTAAGACTCAACATTCTCTTTCCAAGCATGTCAATCAAGATTGAGTCAAGTTGGAGCGACATGCCAAATTTTACAAAATATTGCCAAGCTTGAGGGCATTTTCAATCAAGATCCATATGCGTTGTTCTATGACGCATTCTATGGGCAAAAGCCACTCTTTGATACTGCTTCTCCACTTCAAGCTGAGGACCTAAACCAAGTGTGTTATAAGAGGCACTCAAATGAAGGGAGAGTATACAATACCATATTTGATCTTTTCAACTCTCCTCCATTTTATTTATTTATTATTTTTCTACTTTTTTTTGTTTTTATTTGTTTCGGTTGTTTCTTTTTTCTTTTATGCTTACTCTTACATTGAGGACAATGTAAGGTTTAAGTGTGGGAGGAAGGACTTAGGATTTGTTTTTATTTGTTTTATGTTTTTCAAAAAAATGTTAAAAATTTTTGTTTTATTTTTTGTTTTAGTTCTACGGTGTTTTTATATCTTAGGATACATTTCAGTCTTATTTATGAGAATTGAGCACTAATTTTTATGGATTTGATTGATAATGAATGTTGTGTTGAATCTTTATGTTATTCTTTTATTAATATGCCTTTATAATGATTATTCTCACACTTAATGCACATAGCAATGTTCTTTCATAAAGAGGCTCACATGTTTGATTAAATAGATTCTTATACCCTCATATTAACTTTCACTTTAATTTTGACTTGTAAAGGTTAAATGTTAGAGCTCTCGGAGAGGTCAGTCGAGGCAAACGGTTGTTCGAGCATCACTTAAAAAAGATTTTAGGCACTAGGTTCTCTAGCACCAAGGCTAAATAAGGCAGAGCCCCAATAAATGTTCCAAGAGAACATCCTCCTAGTAAGCCAAGTTGAGCCTTTTATGTAGACCTTTTTATTTAGCTAACCACATTATTTCCTCACCTGGTTCGATTATTTATAACCCTTGTTCTAAAGATGAATTAGAGCATTAGAGACTTATTTCATGTTCAAAGGAGATTTTGCAAGGAATTGGATATATAGGACAAGTGTAAGTGAAAAATCAAATCGAGAGAAAGTAAAGGAGAAGAATTTTTGTAAAGGTAGCTCAAGAAAAAAAATTATAGAAAAAAAAAGAAAAAATATGAAGAAAAAGAAAAAATTACAAAGAAAGAAAAATTTGAGAAAATTTAAAAGAGAGAGAAAAAAATTCAAATATCTTGAGCTTTCCTATCATATTTTGGGTATTACAAAGTGGTTAGAATGATCCAAAGCCTAACACAATGATATTTGGCCAATATAAGAGTTTTATGGGATTTGGAGCAATGTTCATTGAAAATATAATGATGTCTCTAACTCTATGAAATGTTTAGGACCTTTGTAATTCCTATATCCTTTCTTTCTTTTAACCACTACCTTTTAGATTTCAAGTGATGCCTTCGATGTAGTGGAGATTCGTACAAAGGCAGAGCCTATCGTTTTAATGAGGACTATAAAGGTTTACCTTATTTGAAGCATATGTTGTCTCAATATCAGTAACATCGACTATTTCACACACACATACACATGAGTATAATTATTATAGGATATATTAGCTTGTGAATGACTAATTGATTTAACGCAATGCTTGTTTGATTTCTGATCCATAACTCTTATTGTTCTTTAAGGCTTAAAGTTAGAAGGTTAGTATTTCTTTGTCTTTTTCTTTGTGTCTAGGTTTGGTTCGAAGACTAGCAACATGTAAGTTAATAATTTGATATATTTGATATCATTCTTTCTCATATTTATTTTGTTATTTTTTTAATTTTATTGTTTTTATTTATGTTTTTGTGTTTTTTAGGTGTTTTAATATCAAGGATTGAAAAATGGAGTAAAAATGAAGATTTAAAATGTTCAAAGTCACATATATTAATTTGGAACTCATCAGGAGTTAAGGGATGAGATTTGGATACAAAACGGAGGAAAAAAGAGTTAAAATTAGGTGCAAGGGAGGGCGCCCTAGCGGCACATTTTTCTTGCCCCTTCATGGAGGGACAAAGAAAGCTTATGGCCACAAGATATTTTCCTTGCCCCCGTGTGCTCCCAAGATGGTTAATCTGTAGTGCAACATGCGGCTGCAAGAAAAGGGCCTTGCCCCCACGTGCGTTTACGTTTTTTACTTTGTTGTTTACCTAAAAATAGCCCAAACTTGCCTCTTTTCATCTTAAAAATAAAATCTATAAATATCCAACCTTAGAACACAAGTCATATAAGTTTTTCTATCAGTTTTTCATTAGTTTCCCTTAGTTTTTCTTAGTCGTAAAAGATGAAAAAAGAAGAAGAAGAAAAGGAGAATCAATGGCGGCTTAGACAAGGAACATCTATGCAGAGATTCTTGAAGACACGGCCTAGTTTTTCTTTCATTCTCTTTTTTTCATTTATTTTATTTTTTTTCTCAATGTTTTATGTTTTGTTTTGTTTTGTTTTTGGTTGACAGTAATTTCAAAACCCTAGACATGATTTTATTATTAATTTTTAGAATTATTTTCTAATTTTCCAATTGAGATTGTTTATGTTCTTCTATAATTAAGGGTCATGATCATTTTCCTGTTTTGCTTCGGTATGCAACTAAATAAGACTTGAAAATATTCTATTGCTAGACTAGAATACTTGATCCGTATTTGTTAAAAGATAGGTTGATCCGTATTTGTTATGTTGTTCTAATTATTAGTAACGAATTATGGCCATTGATTATGGTCAATTTTTTGTATGATTGCATGTGGAATATAACCTAGGTGAAATAATCTAAGCTTGTGTGATTGTTGCTTAGAACAACCTATCTTTCTTATTTTAATGCTTTTGTTAGATTAAATCTAGAGAGCTTACTCTAGGTTGTTCAATAAAAAGGGGTTTAAGAGAGAACTTGTCTTATTAAGTCTACAAACTAAGGAAAGATTGAGATAGAAGAGCTTGTTTTATCTACTATTAGTAGTTTCAATGAATAATTTAGAATAATTTTATGATTAATTTATGTAGTTTTTGTTTAATGGTTGTGAACAATCCTTTAACAGAATTTGTTATTATTGTTTCTTGTTTATTTATTTTCTTTTCTTTTCTTTTGTTTAATTTTGTTATTAGTTAACTAAAATCAAGCCCCCATGTTTATTTAGTTATGTTATGTCTTAGGTTTTAGTGTTTATAACTAATTAATTAAACTCAATCCTCTATAGAAACGACTTTTGGTTATCACCATACACAATGACAACATATTCTTAGTGGGAATTAATTTGGAGCTTCCCTTGAGGCTTACCAACTAGTAACAAACCATTGGTATGACTCCCTAGAGCTCTTAGAGTGTGTGGGAAACTAGCCAACTCATTGCATTTTTGGAACATCAGCTACCACCCCTTGTGAGAAATGAGATGACCTAAATATTCAAGCTTCCATTGACCAAATTGGCACTTTTGGGAATTAGCATATAATTGACCTAAATGTTATTCGAGTTCATATTTGGATGTGCATTTAAGTTTTTAATCTAAGCATGGAATAAAAGTAGAATTTGTCTTTGAAGAGGTAGTGAAAATAGTTTTTGATTTATTGACAAATCTAATAAAATCTTAAAGAATATGCAATATGGACCTTAATTTATTCCTTTTTTCACTAGGAACACGATGAAAAAAGAATCATTTCATTTGGATATCAAATAAAGAAGTTACTACTTTTTTCCTCAAATATAGGAGAAAAAATTTTAGTTTTTACTATAGTAAAGATATTCAAGTATCAAAAGTTTAGGGGGAGGTCAGAACTTTGAAAACTTAAATTCTTGATACTCAAAGTATTTGGATTTTGGGATAAACAAACACATATCTAAAGGATTCTTGATACTTGAATAAAAATTTAAGCCCATTGAGTCTAAAAAATACATAAAGCAAACAGACTCTAAATAATTATTGGGGCTTGGATTACCTCAAAGAGTAATGGAACTCCCTCAACTTTGAACTTCATAGACATTGCTCATCAAATCAACTTGCATTCCTCCCAAAGACTCTAGTCACTTCATTCCCAAAATCATGTTGGAGCTCCCAAGCTCAAGAGGAAGGAAGTCCTTAACCACTACAATGTCCTGGAGGGGTCAAGATGACTCTGTTGTAGCTTCCCTCTCCTTTAATGGTAAAGCTGGTTCTAATAAGGTCTCGATAACCCATCATCTCCACCCGCAAAATAGACAGTTTGTGAACCAGTTCTAAGGAGATAAAATTATGGGAAGCCCCATAATCGATCATGACCACCACCTTTTATTGTGCAATACGCCCCTTCCCTTTCATAGTTTCAGGCATCAATAATCCCACCATAGAATTTAAGGATAGTTCAACAAATCTTCAACTGTCAAAACCTTCCATTTTTCTGCTATTTCCTCTACACCTTCTTCTTCAATCAACTCATCTTCATTGTTAAAAACTAGCACATAGAGTTTCTTATGTTTGCAACGTGTCTGATCGTGTATTTTTTATCACACTAAAAGCAAAGACATCTGTCCTTTTATTATAATTCGGAGTCAATTATGCGTTTGAAAGAAGGAGTGGTTTTTGAACCTATTGGTTTCTCCATTAATGGTGAAACCCTTGGGATTGAAAGGAGCCATCTAAATGTGCTAGGGCTACTGCTATGGTTAGAAGAAACATGTGGCCTCTAGGGCCAACTTGGGCTTAGGCAAAAGGGTCTTAACAATTGGTTTCGGTCTTAAGCACGCCAGGTAAATTCTATAATTTGGGCCAACCTAGTCAATTGCATTATTTGAACCTCTGCTCGTATTTTCGATTTGAGCTCTTCACAAAGGTGCTCTCTATCTTGTGCTCAAGCACATTCATGAGGGGCGATGCAAGGATCTCTAACATATAACAATAGTCACACATAGAACTGTCCTGACATGGGGATTAAAATTTCTTATAGCTAGATCCTTATTGTGTCAAACAAAATGGCTTCAGTGAATGGGTCTTCAACTCTGACCAACTTTGCAGTGGTCGCCGACTATCTACCCACTGGAACCACGGCAATGCTTCACCATCCATGCTAATCATCATTGCCTCTAAATTCTTTGCTTTCAAAAATAGGTGTAACGAGAACAAGCTCTCTGCTTGAAAGATCTAGCCCTCAAATTCTTGCTTGAGAACACCAACAACTCAAAGTGGTAAATTAGCAGCTTGCCCTTCCTCAGAGACGCTGAATTTTGTGGTGTAGGTCATCGTCAACAAAGGAATCGACACTATTACTAAGGATTGTCCTAGCTTAATAGACAAGGAATCTCCTTGAGGCATCCCATCGAACTTGTAAAGGAACCGCTCCATACACTCTAAACTATCATCTTCTTAAGGAGTAGAGCCACATCTTTCTCAAGGTGATTGAATTTCTTCAAATCTCCTCTAATTGATTCCATTTGTTCTTCATGAACATTAAGATGAATGTCCACTTTCTTTGTAGCCATCACTAGGAAAGAACAACTCTCATACCCAAACGATAATATCTAAATGAGAAAAGAGAGAATGGCAAGCAAAAACATTGAATAGAGCTCTGAAATAAATTTCATTAAACTAAGAAAAGAAGAAATACATATAATATTGAGCAATTTTAGAGGCTCAAGACTCTCCCCAAATTCAACAACTACTAGAAAATTCCCTTCATCTTACCGCCACACATATCCTTTTATTCCTCCCCTTTAACAAAATCATACCTCCCTATGCATAACCACCTCACGTTTTCACACTCACACAAAAATACCAAAATATAAATAGCTTACTTCATAATAGAATCCCTGTTAGATCATGTGCTTGGCACCCCTGGCATAAGCAAACCTAATGGGAGGATTAACATATACCTTTCTTTTTAATATAAACTTATGACATGAAGTTTCATTCAAGAATTTCTTTAATGTGTTGGAAAACAAGTATGCAATGAAATTTTAAAAATCTTTAAAATAAACTCTTTTCCATAAACGAGTTAGACATGCTATATATGATAAATTAATAAAAAAAATCTTTCATACCTTGTAAAATTAGAAGAGACTCAATCAACTAGTCTTCTTTACTATTCTCTTTTATACAACCAAAGTACGAGTGGACATACTTCGTTTGATTCTCCTCTCAATAACTTTTCCTCACAATCATAAGAGAATAATAAGAATTACTATTCTAGATGTTGAACAATAATTCCTTAGAGTAATAGGAAAACATTTCCTATGTAATGATGAAAAACCATAGGAAAACATTTCCTATTTATAATGGTCAGATGAGGTCTCATAATTATCAAATTAGGCTTCAAAATTAGATTTTGGATCAAAACTCATAACAAAAATGTGTGAGCCTTAAATTGCCATCTGAGAGTTATCCGATCGATCCAATTTAAACCAATTAGATAAATACTACTTTATTTGACT
>CAMOHE010044615.1:0-46768 GCA_946598075.1 Artocarpus hirsutus
TGTACCAAGTAAATCAAAAGACATAATTCCATGAATAGAAGTATGCTAATAACTCAGGATTAAAATTATCTTATATATGATCATCAGTCGATATGATTAGTGTTAGACATGTATGCCCTAAGGAGTAAAAATGTAATATATTTTTGGAGACATTTTTATCAATAAAGAATTTATTATTTATATATACCAAATCTTGTCCTCTTTACGTTCATATTTGTTAAATGTATGATAACAAACAATAGTCTGAGACTATCGATCTAAACCTTTAAGAATTGGGCATATGATGGACAAATTATGCGAAATACACGATTCTTAAGGTGACAGTCTAAAACATAAGATCCGCAATCGAGGGAATAAAGTTGGGCGCTTTATTCATGTAAAGATTGTTATGTTGTCTATATTCCTATTAGGAGATGGTTTGTCATGACCATCGGAGGTGGACTCCGTGAATAAAAACATTGGCACGTTGTCATAGGTGACAATGTATTGGATCGGGACATAAAGTGAATTGATTTGGATTAATAATTCTGTCTTGGCAAATCGGTTCAATTTAGACAATCATTTGTATTGCATCTTAATCCTGAGATGACTAGTGGGCCCGTTGTCTTAACTTGTGTCTTTTGATGTACCAAAGGGTGACACCCACATCTTAATAGTGGTATGCATGCTGGTACGTTGAAGGCATGATTCTTGATGACGTAGACCTGTTATTTATAGATATGAAATCCATAGCTCCTCTTTAGGAGTAGTAACATCCTCTTATATGCGTTATTCTATAATTGAAAAACTGGAGCGCTCAACCATTTGGATACATAGGTGTAACTAAATGGTATACTGTCTTTGGATGGTAAGTTTTCCGATGGTGAGATAATAGAACGTAAGATAAAAATAATCAGGAAGGTAAAACAGAACTTGTCCTTAAGCCGATTATAGATAATCCTATGGGGATACGATACACTATGATTTGTCATGGAGACTTAGCTATACGGGCTTCGTAATTCTATAGAGTTCGAAAGTGCAGCTCCAAGCTTTTAGTGGAGTAGCGTTGGAGTTAATAATTATAAAATGTATATCTGGGATATTGGGTTTCATAATTATGGGGAGCTTGAACTATATAGGTCCATTTGGTCCCCTTTGCTAGCTCATAAAATCCTGTAACGATACGACATACTTTTACAATAATTGATGACTTATGTCAGATTTATTAGATTGGTTGAAATTTGAAAGAATCAAATAATTCATGTCTGTCTATCAGTTGAATTAATTTTGTGACAAAATTAATTCAAGATAAACTTGTTGAATTATTGGGATCGGATAATTCTTATCTGTTTATCAGTTAATTTAATTTCAAATAAATTAAGTCAAGATAAACTTGTAGAATTATTAGGAATCTATTTATTATCCTAGAGATTATGTAAATAAAGTTGTTTTAATTAGATAACTTCTCTATTGGGTTATTTGAATTAAAACTGAGGCTTTATCTTATAGAATCTCGGGTGAAAAATAAAAAATTCATTGAGATTTTTTTTCAGCAGTTCGGCATACCGATCTTAAAGTTCGGCCTGCCGATAGGGCAAGTTCATCCTGTCTATGAAAAAGTACGGTCAGCCTATACGAGGAATAAAAATCACCCGTTTTTACGCGGATTTCATCCGATATTGACTCGAATTTGATTATGTTTCGAATTTTTGAGACCTTATCTGATAAGGAATGACCCTAGACCCAACCTCTATAAATATGGAGTGAGTATCATGAGTTATTTAGATCAATTGAGAGATTAAGAGTAATACTCTGCTGGTGAGAATCTAAAACTCCCTGAGAACTCTTGTTCACAAATCACGAACACTAGCTTTGGGTTCTCTCAATTGGTTGGAAGAAGAGTCACCTTGAGGAAGAGCTGTACGTGTGAGCCCACACTCACTCCGATCGTGGATAGAGAATAGCAAAGAAGATCAGTTGGTTGAGGCTCTTCTGGAACGTTACGTCTCTACACAGATTTCGAGAGCTTTTCGACGAATACAAGGTTAGTAAGATCAGGTTAATTTATACATATAGCATGTCAAACTTGTGTTTTTAAAAATACTCTGATTTAAAATTTTTAAAATTTCGCTGCGTATTATTTTTCCAACAATTAGAACCTGTTATATCTTAACGTAAATTATTTACCTGTTTATATCACATCATGTTCCAGTCCTACATAGTCACATTACATATAGTGCACTCATTTAATGACTACTTATATTAACAGTTTGGATAAGACAATTTCATTTTTAATGGAAATAACATCCACTATTAATACTCAATTAAAGATTTCATACTTTAATTGAATAATTAATTATAACAATTAATTATATGTCACTAAGTATTTTAATTATCATCCTTAAATATTATCCTCATATATATAACACTTACATATAATATTTAAGGTCACATAAAGAATTATAGAATTTTAATGATATTCATAAAGTATTCAAAATATATATACACAAACATAATGAAAAATTCACTTTATTTATTTATTCATAAATATGTCCAAAAACATCAAATGTTTTAAAGACATCTATCCGAATATAGGAAGGGATACCTATGGACAAATGCCGCATATGTACTTAATTGTTGGTTATTTTTCTCTTGATTGATGTGTCAAAACTTAATCGGAAGAACATATTGCAAGATAAAAGATTTGTTTCTTCCATGGCCTGTAAAACTTGCTCGAAATTGGACTTTCATGTTCTCAACGGATGCATGATTATTTGTCATCAACCAAATATATAGAAAGAGCCTCATGAGCATTATACATATGCTTATTGTCTTGATTGAATATTATTATACATCTGTTCAGAATTTGTGAGAAATAGTTACAGTTTTTCTTTGGAGGTAATTAGTAATGACAAGTTAACCTACTACCATCACATTAAAAAAGTAAAGAACTAGCATATATTAAAAGTTAAATGTATCTTAACATTATATTTGTGTTCTTAGATATGATCACAACATGTATGACACTTAAGAGATCAACAAGAATAAGCCGAATATTGGTTGATTATGAAAATTATTGTATATATATCTTGGTCCAATATGCAATATAATTAGTATAGGTCCGTTTGATAATGTTTTCAAAATAGATAAAAAAAGGTTTTGTTTTAGAAAATGAAAATTTTTTAAGAATTATACTAAAAATATTTTTAAAATTTTTGCCTCAAAAAGTGTACAAAAGTATTTCCAAAAACTCTCAAAATATTACCAAACAGCGCCTATATAATAACTGTGCTGTTGAAATTAGCAGCCACTTGGCAGCGGGCTTTATTTACGATAGTCATCGTCTAAGATAAAAACTCGTATAATTAGCTTAGTCAATTACATGAGACAGAATACCATTGACTCATCATCCTTCTTCACCATTAATTTAGCAGAGTCATATTTGATATGTAAAAATCTCAAGTCGAAATTCATGAGACAGAGGCCTTATAGCTGTTCAATTATGAAAAATTTAAGAAAGTCAGCAAAATTAATAGGGCGTTTGGAAGAATAGTTTAAACCAGTAGTTTAAACTGTGAACAGTATAAAACTTTTATATGTTATAATAAAAGCTACAATATAAGACTCTCACATGTTATAGTTTCCAAACACAAACTGATGGTTTAAATTTCTCTCTCATATACTCTATAAAATAAATAGAACGTGTATGACTAAAATTAAAATAATCAAAATGAGGAAAAAGTCAAAAAATCAAATGCATTTCGAAGTCTCTACCATCTATATCTTAAATCTATAGAACCTAGCAATTTCTCAGAAAACTTGCTGCTATACAAGTACTGACCAACACCGTACACCAAAATCCCATTAACAAGTTTCTATATCAAACATTCCTTAATACAGGAAAATGGCAGAAAAGTCTATGTGATCTATCGTTATTACTCTTCTCATCATTTTTTACCGTAATTTTGTCTCTAATATCGACGTCTGTTGTAGCTCGACCGCCTGCTCCAGGCAACTACTTTGCCTGATTTTGATCTACGACAAAATTAAGTTACAAGTATTAAGATCGTGAGAATTAATATTTTTGGCGTTTGTTATAACTTTAAAGAAAAATGTTTTTCAATCCTGTCGGTGGGAGCCCCACCGTCATGTGAGAGGACAGGGCTCCCACCCGAGGTGGTTGTTTAGAATTGTCCAATTTAAATTAAGCAATCCTATCGAATCCTATAAAGTTATAACCCTATTACTAACAAAATAGTAAAAAACTTCTAAAAAGTATACTATATACTAGACTAGACCTAAGGCTCATGATTTTGTGAGTGATGGAGTTATATCCGCATGCTGGGGATGAAAAAATTTTTCATTGTAATTGGTTTTTCTATCCAAAAAGTTCTTGACTGTCCCATTGTGTAGTCCGGGCTACTGTTGCCGCTGTGAAAATTGCTGAAAACTCATCAACTACATCAACATAAAATAATAAGAATAATGATGATGATGATGATGATTTTGACTTCTCGAGGCTGTAAATGTCTATAAAATTGTTCAAGTAAGAAGGGGTCCTAATATTGGCTTTAGCACTTGTTGTGGGTAATTTTGGATGGCTTAAAGCCAAAAACCCGATAAAGGCCCATGTCTTAAAATCTCAATAAGAGGACGAGCTAATAAGGTTCTCGTGAGAGTTGAGATGTCTCATGTAAGGTAGGAAGACAAGCTGTGGAAACATCTAGGCTCACTAAACCAAAAATACAAATTTGAATTACAAATACATGATATCAAATTCCCTTCAAATCAGGGATTAATGTGATCCATACAACCAACATGGAGGGACAAATACATGGAGAGTGAATAAAATTAGGAAAAAAATATTCCCAATTTTATATTTAAATTATTATGATATTATGATTTTAGGACTTCCTATATATGAACTGTGATTATAACTAGGGGTAAAAAACCCTAGAGAAAGTGTTGATTATCTATCTCTTGGCCTAGCCTTCTCGTATTCTAAAAAATAAAGGGAGAACTCTAAAGTGGACGTAACTTATATTGAGTGAACCACTATAATTCTTTGTGTTTTTTATTTTCAGCACGTTTTTATTTCTCTCATTTATATTATTCTTTGTGAATGAATCGTGAGAAAATTGTTGAGCTAAAACCATCATCAACACCACTTATCTTGTAAACTTGAAGTTTATTGTCTTCAATAATTCATGCTCTTCAGGGAATGACCAAAAAAAAAAAAAAAAAGTGATAGCATGTTTGGAAGAGTTGTTTTAACTACATAGTTTAAACTGCAACAGTTTAAAACTTTCATATATTATAGTGTAAAGTTAAAGATTACTACAGTGTAAAGCTATTCCAAGCTACCGTTGGCGCTGTGAAAATTGCTGAAAACTCATCAACTACATCAACATAAAATAATGATGATGATGATGATGATTTTGAGACTTCTTGAGGTTGTAAATGTCTATCAAAATTGTAAAGGTAATAAGGGGTCTTATCTTATAAACTTGAAGTTTAATGTCTTCCACAATTCATGCTCTTCAGTGAATTACCAAAAAAAAAAAAGTTAGTGTTTTGACTTTTGTGGTTTCTCTATGAAATAAAAACGCTATGTTATGTTTGTTTACTTGGTTTCTAAAGTTATATTCATGAATGAGTTTGAAAATACTTCACATATGTGTACGGAGGGAAACCATATTGTCTTTCAGGTGGCAGATGATCAAAATTAGGAATACGGTTTCACAATATATATGCGAGTGAGTGTGAGTTAGTTTATGAAATGAAATTGGAAGTAGTTACAAATAATTGCAAGCTAGCTTATCAATTATCACGCATCTATTAGTTCAATTAAAATTTAAATCATATAAGATGATCTGGTTCGTGCTTGGACAAAAAAAAAATACTTAGATTATATATTTAGTCATGATGTCATGTAAATAATATATATATATATATATATTTCATTTTACAATCGATTATGAAGTAGCCATTAAATAGGTACCAGTATTCGACCGAATTTGCTATGTGACTCATTAATCTAAAGAGGTAGGGTGTCGAAAGTTGGGGTAGTTTGGCAGTTCTATACACAAGTAATACTTAGTTTCATGGAAAAGTACACTAGTTGGACGATATTCACTTTGACTAGCTCCCTTTGTTTTACAGTTTGGAAATCAGTATCACAATATGTTTATTTCAAACTTAATATTAAACGTTTAAAAATTTTCATTTTCCCTGGTTTTCGTTTTAAACTATATATATATATATATATATATATTGTTACATCTATTATTCCAAATTTGATAACCCAAATGAAAAGGTGATAAGACGCTACATAAATTTATGAGAAATTACAATAAATAACATTTTTAAAAAGTAAATATATTTCAAAATATTTGAATTTATTAGATTTTTTTTTGAGGCATTAGATCCTTTCAATTTACTATATTACCCCTTGAAATAAACTCTTCTAATTGCAAACTAATGTGGAACTAGAACTAATTACCATACAAAAAGCAGGCTACGTAAGATATTCATATCACAACTAAATATTGAAGAAAAATTACAAGAGAACTGGAAAAGTGTACTGTTGGTATTTGTATTCTCCAAATCGTCTACAAGTCTATAACTCGTACACAATAGAGCCAGCAAATCCTCCAGAAACACTCACACACATGCTATATATACTCCCATAACCATGTAAGAAAAATCTCACAATCACTATGCTATCAGCAAAAGTAATGGCTGGAATCTCAGTGAGATCTATTTTGGTGATTATACTCATCATATGTTTGAGTGCTTGCTCTCCGACGTCTGCTCAAGGTAATTAATTTATAGTATATTTGGTTTACCAGTCGGAACTAGTTTTACTTCTTTCACAATTGAAATGTTGTTATTTCCTATTCGAATTTACAGTTTGATCCAGCACTGCAAACGTCCTCTTAAATAACAGTCATTGTCAGAGTAAGTCCGACTGTGGCGGACCTACATGTAAATAAACCGGGACACATACCTCCACTTAATTTTTGAATCTTAAATTTTTACCCATAAAATGTTTTAAAAATTATAAATCTGTTCCCATTTTGTAATAAAAAAATATTCTTGTGTCCATATTAAATAATTAAAGCATGTTATTGTGTTATTATTTTATAAGATAAATTATGAATCTCTCCGCACTTCATTCTTAAAACATATAACTATACTTCTATTTAATAAAATATTATATCTAATTTTTGTATTTTGCCTCCCACTGAAAAACTTTTCGGGCTCCGTCACGAATGTCTGCTACAATTCATATGTAATCGGCGTCCCTAATTGATTTTTCATTGTGTTTGCAGGCGGAATTCCCACGAGGTGTCCCCGTTGTCGCTGTTGCGGACCTCCAACTCCGACTCCGCTCCCTGGGTGGCCCATTTTACCTCCTTTTGCTCCTACTCCTATTCCTTGGAGACCCCCACCTCGCTTGGGACCCAATTTTCCTGGGAGAGGCCCACTTGCACCCTTCTTTCCTTGGAGAAGCCCACCTCCACCCCGTTTTCCAATCAGCCCACCTCCAAATTGTTGCCGCTGTTGCGTTCCTTTTGAATTTGTATCCTCACAGAAAAGTGCTCCATGAGAATGACAAGTAACATCATAGAGAGGGTGTCTCCAAGCCCTAGTTATCTTATATAACTATAATATTATATATACGAATAAGAAGAGTCTTGTGTAATGGATGGAGTCGACTATACCACTTTCATATCGTCTTCACACGAAAAATGAAAGAGTGTTTGAAATTTATGTTTGTCTATGAACTTAATATTATATATGGGTCGTATAATGCAAATACGATATTTTTATGCTTGATGTTGTTGTCTTTTAAGTACTTTCAACGGTTTTCAATTTTTGATAACTATGCGGTCGAAAAACGGAAAAAACGACAACGACAAGGGCGGGACACTCCAAGAACAAGGAGCGACAACAACTAGGAAAAAAACACCATGGCGATAAGGACAAAAGCGTGGAACGACAATCAAATAATAACCTGGAAAACGATAATAGAAAGCAAGGACCGACGCCGATGAACACGATTTTGTGGTTTATTCTTGAGGTATCTTTGTCGTTTTTATTTGATACTAGGAAAAAGACCTCTTGAGCAAACGACAAAATATGAAAATAATAAATTGAAAAAGGTAAAATAGAAAGCACCCAAGCGAGACCGACGCGGATAAACACGATTAAACTCTGGGAAAATTAAATTTGCACTCCAAGTTTTTATTTATACACACTAAAACATATTAAATTTCAAATTTTGTTATTTTTTATATTAAAATTTTATATAATTCCACAATTACCCTAATATACACCCATTCTTAAACCTTTTGTTAATAAGATGTTACTTTCTTTTTTTTTTCTTTTCTTGTTAACTTTTCATTTCGATTATTTTTTTTCTCCATTTTATTTAAACTCATAACGATTTCTTAAATTTTAATTACCTATTTAAAGATTTTGCATTTGATTTTTTCCCTGTTGGAATGTATCTCAAAGTTGTTTTGCTTTTTTCTCAAACGGTGGATCGATAAGGAGTTTTATCGTCACATGTGATGTGCAGCATTGAAATCCAATACAACAATTTTGTTTTATTTGTTTTGTTTTGTTTTGCTTTTGTTTCTTTGTTTTATGACCTGAACTTCTAAACTATAACATCGAACTAAGGGATAACATCAATGCCAACGAAATCACATTGAGAGAACAAAAGATATTGAGAAACAAAAGCATAACATCAATACGATGGCAACGTCTAAAAAAAAAAAAGAAACAATACATTACATATTGAACAATAGCAACAACGAGAATTTCAATTACCGGATCTTCTAAAAAAATTCAAATTACTGTTTAATAATAAATCGATAGAAGTAGTATAATTCATATTCTCTAAATCAATAGTCTCTTGATTCTATATGCAGTAATACCTATTATCGTCACAAATTCAAAGCAGCCTAAATATAGCTGCATTATCCAAAGTCGGCAAAACGTAATTAATAAACAAAGCTACCACCATGACCAATTGACCATGATATACTACGTCGGATACTGAGAAATTCAGAAAAGCTAGATGTGAAGAAACAACTTACCTAGAATAACATTAAACTCTTAATTACAATAATCAATGGTACTTTAAAGATATCTAGCTATAAAGTTTTCTATGCAAGGACTCGCCTTCAAGTACTAAATCTCGTCAATATATATCAAGCATCTATCAACAATTGTAGCATAAGAAGAAAAAAAAAAAAAAAGAGATATATTTTGGTGACTCTTCTCATCATCTCTGTGATGATCTTCGCTCCCGTCACGGTTGTCGGATGCGATTCGCCCGCCTACTAGCGGTTACTAAGCAAGCCCTTTTTTCACCTAAATGAGCAAGTGATGCTTAAATAGTGTAAAGCCTAAATTTATTTTTCTTTTTTTAATTTTAAATCTATTCCTAGACAATGTAAACATAACGTTGACATTTTCTATATTTTACCTCGGTATTGACACATTTATGACAGTGTTAATTTTTCAAACTTGGATAGTTTCACCGAACATGCTATTTGCGTAACTCTGATTCTTAACTAGTAGGCAATTACAGATTTCTTGGTATACTACTAACACTATATTGTACTTGAAAATTCTTATAATTTAAATTTTCAAGTTAATTACGGATGAAAATTTCTTCCGTTTTAAATTATGGTGAAAATTATCAACCAAATTATTTGGTCATAAACAAGTTTAACTTTAATATTTATTATAGAATTTCAAAATATTTTGTCCTGGTGAAATTTTGTCCGCCCAAGGGTTGCCATGAGATCGCCAAAACTCATTATACTGTTTAATGAAGAAGCAATATTGTCCATGTTCTACTGCAAAGCAAAAAAATAAGAATTTCATGCGTCTTAATATTGTCCGTCTATTTTGTTTAAATTTCAAAGTAGAGGGACTTTCTCATCTTAGGGAAGCCCTAATAATATTTAATGTAATAGCTTTGTGTATCAAGTGTTCTAATCAATATTCTTGCAAAAAAAAAAAAAAAAACAAAAATACACAAATAAAGAATTCATTGCATTTTTGGGAACAATGCAACTCTTTTTCATTTTGACCTTTAAATTTTAAAACGTGACAAATTACACATTTGAATTATGTAAATTGTCTCATTTTGACCTCTAAACTTAAAAACATGACAAATCATGCCCTGAAAGCAACTTGCCTATTTTGGCCCTCAAACTTTAAAATATGACAAATCACACCCCAAACTATAAAATTAGTTCCATTTTGGCCATTTTATTACTAAATCTATTAAACATTGACGAATTGAGATACATGGCTCTCACTTGATTGATTAATAAAAGGGTTTTACAATGAGCCCTATTATTTCCTACAGAAAGCATAACTCAAGGGATGGCCTTTGGCCCTTCCAGCCAAGAACTAGGGTCTCACAATCACTACCCAATATGTTTTTCTCTCATGCCTTTCTTCATTCATGGTTTAATGCTCTGGTGTTCTAGGCGTATCGGTACCACACCAATCCATCCCAAAAGGCCAAGACTACTAGATGAATAAGTTCTCCTAGCATGCAAAAAATTTTTATTAATGTCATCATCATCATTGTCATTGTTGTTCGTTTGGACGTTTGAAAATACAATTGAAAAAATATAATTTTTAACCAACTTTTGATACTATATCTTCTCTCACAAATTTAATTCAAAAACGATTAAAACTACATTTTTTTGTTCTCCTTGTCATTAAATATCAATTTAAATATCAATTTCTCATTATATAATAAGAATGTGCAAACTTTTTGTAAGAAGCTTGGAACCGCTGTTTTCGAGATACGATCCTTTACTTGACCATTTTTTTAACGTGACAATTCAAGTTGTAATTCGTATGCTTTATTCGGTCAAATATTGTTTTAGATTATTGCGTTTGGGTAAAATTATTGTATAGATTAGAACGCATGCCACTTTTGAAGTTTGTCATTTACTTATATCTCATTGATGTTAAAATTTAGCTTAAATTTTCAACAAAAAATAGTCAAGCCCCACCTCCCTAGAAGTGGTATTGGACGTTCTAATCACCCAAAATTCTTTCAGATATCGTACGTATCAAACTTCTTGAAGGCTCTTCATTGCAACCTTTTGTCTGCTCGGATGTTTTACGTATCAATTTTTACACTCTTTCATCAGAGTGGGTGAAATAATTAACAATAAAAGATTATAGATGCCCCATAATATTGAAGCAAGGTTCGTGGAAGTTGTTATGTGGCATGGATGTATGCCACATGTCAGCAATCAACGGGCTGTTAAGCATGCACGGAGCCAACATACGCCCAGCGCCCCTACTCACACTGTCTATTTTCGAATGTTATATATATGTGTGTGTGTTGGGATTTATCATTGCATAATAATAATAATAATAACCCCGCTCAATTCCAAAGTCAAGCCACCCATAGCAATAAAATTAAAAGAAAAGGTTAACGAGACAAATAACTCAATTATATTTATAGAATTAAAATATGGCTTCAGTTTGTAAATATTCTACATATGTCTCAAAATAATATCATTAAAATAATTCTTATGTAATTATATATTAGAAAATATGATATCATTAAAATTATTACCATATCATTAAGAATATTTTTAAAAGATTCTGAATAAATATTGTGTTGAATTTTAATTTCATAATAATAATGTAGTCATGTAATTTTTTCAAAAAAAAAAGGGGTTAATAAGACATGTAGCCCTTTCTTATTCGTAAAATTAAAATATTTCTATAATTCATGAATATTCTTTATATGTCCCAATGCATATGTATAAAGACATTAATGACCATAATAATGAAATTGTTAGTTTTAATTTATTTTTTTAGAATAACTATAATATACATATTTAAGATGTCAAATGGATTATGATATCATTATATTTAAAAAAATCCCTGAAATTAGGATGTTTATTGCTTAAATTCAAATTGGTATCTAAAATAACGATTTTAAAATTTCCTAAAAAGATGGAATTTTTTATCGACAAGTTAGATTTACCGACAAATTGGAATTAAAGTGTTGTAATTAAATTAATTGCACAGTGTTATTAAGTCTTTTTATGCGTCTTACTCGTTATATAATTGATATATCATTAAGTTAATGATGCGTAATAATATTCATTTCTTAAGATTTCAAGTGAATAATATTTCCTATTTTTTTGTGATATGCAATTAAATTAATGATATAGTATTTATTAAGTCGTTTTGTGTATCATATAGGTTATATAATTGTTATATCATTAAGTTAATGATATGTAATGATAATGATACTCAATGGCATTCATTTTATTTTTTTAAGACTTCAAGTGATAATGATAATACATCAATGTAACATGTTAAAATAAGAAATATCCGTGTATATTTTTTTTCCTAATTTGACTATTCGAAAAATAAGAAAATTTGTTATAAAAATTTAAATACATGATAATATTTTTGTTAGAGGGTATTTTAGGATTCTGAATATAAGAAATTTTTAAAAAGGGACATATAAGTGATATTTGCATAACGAACACAGATATTAATTTACTCCTTACAAAATAGACAGATTATATAATTTTTACAAAAAAAAAAAATGTTTGTTTAGAAGCCCAAAAAAAAGGCCCAATTAATGAATCCTCTTTTTGTCTCCATGTATACACCAATGCCAATTTACCAATTTTCTACTATGAATTTTTTGAAAAATAGACTACGTAATTGGATGGGGATCAATTTATGAATGACAATTTACTTATGTACATCAAAAAAGACATTTTCAACAACCTTAATAATGAACTTATTATGAAACATTTTCAAAGCATAAAAACCGGTCGAGGACAATTGTAGTGCATTGATATACATACATACATGCATTGATTTTGATTAAATTTTTGTTTTAGTTATTAACCCCCACTGATAACAATTGCTAGCTCCATCATTGTTGTTAAGAAGTATGGAGCCTAATGTTATGCCTTTACGATTTATCACCCACATAGAGAATTAACGGGATCCACCTTCTAGGTAAGGTCACCGTAAGGATTGGAAAGGGAGCTGGAGGATGTGAAGAGTGGAAGCCCTTAGACCAAAATTTTACAAAGGAAGATAGAAGCATAGGTGGTGCCACGAAAAAAGCTAGAGCTGCGACGTTGCACAAGCAGGTTTCCAATACGTGAGGCAGAGAGTTCAACTACTTTGACGTCGCGGCATTGGATCGAGGAATTTCTAAAACACGTACAGGGTATGGCGTTATAGTTTGCGAAGTTAAGGTTGCTTCATCTGGTCGCGATTTAGCTTTAATTTTTATGAAACCAATCTCTTCTTTTGTGCACTATAAATAGAAGATAAAAGGGCTTTTTGTGTAACTCAAAAAATTGAGAGAGACTAGAGGAAAAAACTTAAAGAGAGTGGTGTGCATTTTTTTCTTGTAACTTCTTCTTTATTATAGTAAATATTTGCAATGGCTAAAAGTGCATATAGCTCTCACGTTGTGGGTGAACTGTTATAAATTTAGTGTGTTTTTTCTTGCTCATTTTTCATTTTGTGTTTTTTTGCACTCTCGGTAGAATTAAAGTGTCTAATTCACAACACAGGCCTCTCAAGGCTATGAATAGCCGATGATTCCATTTGTTTGCACCACGGCAGAGCAAAGAAAAAAGAGAAAATGGAGAAACAAGTAATATGAAGAATTGAGTGCTTTTAGTCTTGTGATGAGAAAAAAAAAAAGTAATGTTCTGTTTCTTTTATTATTTTGCCGAGTACTATTTTATAAAACTAATTTCTCTACTTTTTAAAGAGAATAATTCTTAGTCGTTTTCATGTAATAGCAATATAAATATTTGATAGAAGTTATTTTCTATTATACATGTCGTGTTCAACATATACCACCAAAAAAAGAAAAGTATAAAGTAGTGCAATATATGGCGTAAAAGAAATGACCTGTTACTTAATATGCATGGTCTTTAGTAGCAAACAATGAAAAAAGGGGAGGGTGGAGAAATAAGTAGTATAAAGAATGGAGTGCTTTTTGTACTAGTTTATAAAACTAGTTCTTTTTGTACTTTTTAGAAAGAATAATTACTAGTGGCTTTGGTTTAATATCAATATAAAAATTTGATAGTAGTTATCTATAAATATTTGATAGTAGTTTACCTTCTATTTTACATATACCACCAAAAAAAGAAAGGATAATGTTGTGCAATTGGCGTAAAAGAAATGGCCGATTCCCTAATATGTATGATCTTTAGCAGCAAACAATGAAAATCAACCCCTTACATCCAAATAAGCCGGTACATTACCTTGCGTGTTTATAACATTCACATCCATTATAGGCATAGGCGTTCTCGATCGCTATATATATATATATATATATAGCTATCAACTCCATGTCACTAAATAACTAGTAATTGTTTTTTTTTTTTTTTTTTTTTTGGAAATTAAAGAGCATGCAATGGCAGGAGATTTGAGATCTGCTCTCATAACCCTCTTCATCTTTGCTATGATTCTGTCTCCGTCGTTGCCCTCGGAGGCTGCTCGTGTCGTCCTCGGTAACTCACGTAATGACTCTTCACCACCCACAACTGCATGTACTACATATACACATATACATATGCAACATAATTGAAATTGATTAATGTCTCTTATATATGTATATATATATTGGCTCTGAAAATGTCTATTATATATGATTTGTCACATTATTAATAATTTTTGTTTTTCAGAAACAACTTCCTTAGGTCTTCCTTGTATTGGCCGGCTGCCTTGTTGTGCTGGTCCAGGAGAAATTATGTCCCCACAAGGGTCGCCATGAGATTTTTAATACTCATTATATTGTTGCATGAATAACCAGTACTGTCCATGGTGTACTGCAAACAGTAAAACAAAATTTCATATTAATGTTAATATTTTGTTCATATGTTGTCCTTGAATTTCCAAATAGAGGGACTTTCTCATCTTGGGAAAGCATTAGTCTCTATAAATTACTCTTCAATAATATAATATTTAATGCAAAAGTGCCGTGTATCGAGAGTTCTGGAATCAATATATTCTAGAAAAAAAAAAAGTTATGAATCAATAAGGTGTTCTGTACCAAATATTATGCATGATTTTGATTACAGCATGTTGAGATCCTAATATGTGGCCTGACCATTGTGACTGTCTCTTGTTTTTCTTTTTTTTGCTTTCCTTTTTTGTTTTTTGTTTTTTTTTTTTTTGCTCTTTATTATTAGTTATCTCAGTCTCCTAGTTTTGTATAGCTAGATTTTATGTTTTAGACACTGATGCGGATGTTTGTGCACCAGCTTTTTGTTTTTCGAGACATGAGAGTGCGTTATGCAAAATAACTAATTCAACCAGAAATTGTGAGCGAACAAAGGGTCAAATTCAAGAAGAACAAGCAATAAGGTTTTATCAAATTAAAGAACAACCAAATTAACTAAAAGAGACTGCACAGAAAACACAAAAGTGGTCAACAGCCTTCTCGTGACAGAGCTTTAAGTTTAACTATGAATCTTTTGAAACATTTTACACAAGACCCCTCACATCCTTCTAACCTGTATTTTTCACATCACCTGAACCCAAACCATGTAATCGTCGCTAAAATATACAATGAGCCCTGTATACAGAGTCTATTACCTAGAGAGAGCATAAATGACTATTTCATTCAGACTAGGATCCCTATTGTTGAAGGAAATCTCACATCGGTTGTGGAAGGGATTGTTGGTCAGTTTATGAGTATGAGGGAAAGCCTCACCACTGAGCTAGCTTTTGGAGTTGAGAAGGGTCAATACCACCCAACACTACTGGCGGAGCTAGAAATTTTGTTCAACGGGGGCAATATGGAAAAAAAATAAAGAGAATATTTTATTAGTTGAAAACACTATTATATATTTTTATTATTAAATGGGGCATTTGTTATATATTTTTATCATTAAGTGGGTGTGCAATAATAATTTTTTAATAAAATGGGAGCACAATAATATTTTTTAATTATTCAATCGGGGCACAGTTATAATTTTCCTTATGACATAAAGGAATATCTAAAATTTCTTTAAAAAATTTGAGACAAAAATTCAAATTTCAAAAATTGAGTGGGGGTACGTGCCCACACTCAACATAACATACCCCCACCAATACCAACACTGGTATTAGAGCCAGGTGAGCTAATAAGTCTTAGCCTAATCTAGAAAAGCAGATCGATGGTTATCCGATTTAGAGCCTAACGTGTGATGGAGAAGATTGTTGAGAGTATTGGAAATCCCATATCGTTTATGAAAAGGACTGACAATCAATTTATGAGTGTGAGGGAAAGTATCACCTCTACCACCCAACACCTATTTATACAAACCCTATATGATCGGCAAATTATATTGTAACTAATATTACATTGGACTAGGATCTTTGTACACTAATTTAAGGTGATCGAGACTACATTGTGGCTATCTCCTCTGGCCAACTCAGCATTCTTCCTGATATCTAAGACCACAGTCACAACAGAGATAGTAGAAGAAGAGCTAGCATATATCTGAGGAGCTACTTATAAACTACAAAACAGCTTTAGAATTCTTCAGAGCGTTAGATTTTTTCTTTTTTTTTTTTTTTTGGAGGTCACAAAGTGTTAGATATTTTAAAATTAGTTGCAAATGCATCCCATCAAATGTTAATTAGCTGTCATTGACAAAGATTATATAATAAAAGTTTTTTTTTCTAAAAGCGAGACTTAATCAATATATATATATATATATCCTTCTAGTATACAAATTGCACCAAGACAACAAATTTGGACGTCATACAATTTATTTTTGACACTACTAATTAGTTGTATCAACGATACAGGTTAAATGACAATTTAACAAATCTTAAAAGTGTATTTCAGAATATAGTTGAAACTAATAAATTAAAACTAAAACAACGAAATATATGAATATTTTTTTACTGAAGCATACTTTTGCTTTTATACTATAACATATAAAAACTTTACACTATAATAATCGAAACTAATAAGTTTCAATGACATTACCAAACAAGGCCTAAATCCAATTAATTGCAGCTAAAGTGGACAAATAGATAGTATTATTATTAAGGATTCAGGATTTTAGTACAACTTCTAACCAACATTACTAAATTTTGTATTATATATCCGCCAAAGCATGTACAGCTCCACCAAGGACTTGAAGATATACTTAGGGGCTCGTGGCTGTTGACTTAACTCCCAGGATCTGTAAGTCCAGGCAGGCCCATGGGTTGGTTGAATACACATTTAACCGACAAATGAAATCAATCCTAGAACATACATGATAGATCCATTTGTGTTTGAATATGTCAAACAGATCGACGTTACCAAATTATGGACATCGAAACCAAAGCTGGCCTATCTCCTGAGTTCAGATCTGTTATCTTATTTTCACGTCTCCTTGACTGTCCTTCCAACTCGTCATCTTAGATAATGTAATTACCTCATCATCTCGGTTAACTAAGCCTATTAAAGTAGTGACAGTTCAAAGTATTAGCCGCGGTGAAGAACAACAGCCTGGAAAGTTTGTGATAACTATGGCACAATAGTATTATACGCAGTGCTATGGTATAGTACTAATGGTTGTTGGATGTGATCTGCATATATTTATGATCATGACTCATGGGGACCCATCTACTGCAAAGTGATCACCTTAGTCAAATATATACAAATATCACATACTAATTAAAAACACTGATTAAATTATGATCCTCAACATCAGTATTTATGGTGATCAGTTATCATGTTCTGTGGATCATATCGGGTCTAGTCCCGGCACATCGAGTTATTGCTGTCTATCTGTCGGAAGGATTTGAAGAAATTTTTGTGAACGAAGAAGAAAATGATACATTACCTCTTACATACATTTTCAGTAATTTTTGGAACAAAATAAAAGATGGATATTTTATTATAAAATAAAGTAGAAAATATCAACAACATGCAGAAAAAAAAAAATAAATTAAGCATTTGTTTGGTCCTTGTCTTTGAATTACACTCGTGTAAAGGTCAGTGGAGCAAGAGCATGATCAGTGCCTGACTATTTTACTGAACATGATCAACTTGCGTAGATATATACTTTGTATTCAAGCAAAAAAAATCTTCAGAATCGTCTGCATCCATCTCTGGACACCATGTGTATATGTATGGGACAATCTGTTAATAGCACAGATCACTTTCCTGCAAGTTGCTTCTAATACGTATCTGGTATATATATCCCAGATGTTTTCGAATTCAGGAACTTTTGCAGATAAGAGATAATAGTGCCTTATGGATACCTATAAATATTATATACATTTTCACAACTAATTAGACGCCTGCATGTTTAGTCTCCTAATATATATTGTTTCCCATATTTCCATGTATTAGAATACTTAATATGGCCATTTTTGTTCCACATGTATAGCTTAGTGTTTGGATGGAGAAAGAGAAAATAAATAAATAAAAAGTTAGCCTTTTTTTTTTGTTCTGAACTAAGGCCCGGTTTCATAGTGTTTCTAAAATGGTTTTATTTTTGTTAAAAATCTGCAAATACCTTGAGATTGTTTTTAAAAATATGTTTAGTTTTATATAGTGTATTTTTGAAAAATACAACCTAAAACTAAAAGAAATTAGATTATTTCTTTTCAGATTCAGTCCAAAACCCTATTTGTCATTGGGAGGGTCTATTTGATATCTCCGTCGGGAGAGTCGGAGCCGTCAGAGTCGTGGGGCTTCGTCGCCTTCATTGGGAGGGTTGGAGTCGCAAGGTTTCATTGCCATCATTGGGAGGGTCAAACTGTCGTCGCGAAGGGCCTGGGGATTCATTGTCATCACTTAAAGGGTTGAATAGCCGCAGCGAAGGGTGTAAGGCTTCATTGCCATTGTTGGGATTTGCTGGCAATGGGTGGGTTGCTGGTATTCGCTGGTCATTGGGATTCATCGGCAAGCGGTCGGTTGGTAAGGTGACGACAAATCAGAGAATGAGAGAGAGGCTTTAGTTAAGAGAGGAGAGAGAAAGATGGGTTGCAAACACCAAAAACAGCTTCTTTTTTTTTTTTTTTTGCCCTTTTTGTTCTCAAAAATCTCAACTTTTACCGGTATTTTCATATATGTTTTCACTTTGTTTCAGACCCACTTTATTAAACAAACAAGTTTTATAAACCATTTTCATTTTTTACACTTTTGGAAATAGGAAAAAATGTCCAAAAAACAGAACCAAACAAGCTAGCTTTGGGATACGACTATCACATCCTCTTGTTTTTGTCCCATCTCATATTTTTCATTAATCACGTCAATTAAAATATCATATCATATTAATTAAAAAGTCATAAAGTCACGTTATTAAAATATTTTTATTGACATTGTATGATATCATTAGGGGACATGAATAATTAGACACATAAAGATGAAGAGAATACTATGGGAATACTATGGGACTGGTATTAATGCATGTTCTCTATAAAAATGTCTTCTTCATAAAATAAAATAAACTAAAATAAACTTTTTTAAAAAAATATATAGCTATGTATTGCTTGGTAATACCTGGACATGTTGACCTTTATTTTTCTTGGTTCCTATAAACAAAGCAGAAAAAAAAAGTATATTGGCTCCAAAACAAAATAAATAAAAAGAATACATAAAAATTCATCAAATTAAACTGAAAATCCAACGTATGATCTCAAGTAATCAATACATTATTTTCACAATTACCTTCTTTCTTTCTGGCCAATTAATCGAAAGCTACCATATTTTTTGCTCAATTAGTTGATACAAGTCAGCTGTTTTCTCCAACTACCAAAATAAATCCATCACACGCAAACTTTTCTCTGCCTGACTTGAACTCGCAGTGCCAGCTGCTGCGCCATATATCCTCTCAACTACCACCCTGGCTCCATATTCAATGAAGAGAACATAAATTGTGGTGTGGTGTGTCTTTCGCTCCTCATGTCGGTAATTAGGGGAAAAAACAAACAGGGAAACAAAAAAAATAAGACAATAATATATATATATATAGTTTTCACTCAAAAATCTGAACCAGTCGGTACTTAGTAATATTTTTGGTTCGTCTGTGACACTTAATTTGTTTTAGGGTATTACTTATAGGTATTGGGGAAATAAATTAAAACTAAAAGTTATAACTTGAAGTATTATAGTATGCGAGAGTTTTATACTGTAGCATATATTTACTTTACAATGTAGTATGTGAGAGTTTTACATTGTTTGAGTTGGATTGGATAAACTGAAACTGAGTTTGTGAAACACCCTATTAATAGATATAACTCAGCATTTTATAACATTGAAAGTTACAGTTAAACAAATTGAATGTTTCATGAAAGTACAAAACAATGTTACATTAGTGAACGTAAAATCTTACAAAGTTCTGCATAGGTCAAGAAACCGGATTTATATATAATGGACCATGAAACAAAAATATATTATAAGCTCGTGTTGGCAGGTTGTTATGTATGTATAATACAAGTTAAAAATTGGGATTCTTAAATTGTGTTAGAAGCAAATAAAGACACTCAATTCAATGCCTGGATGCAACTCCCACCCACCTCATTCAATAGCCGTTTCACTATACTCGTTCTCAACTTGTACAATATAAGGTCTATAACTCAAAGCTCAAAGTCTCAACCAAAATCAAACATTTACAAGAGAAGTTGAAGAAGAAGAAGAAGAAGTTCAAGATGGGTATATACAGTATTAGTGAAGGAGCTTTAGTAGTTTTGGTGTTGGCATGTGCATTGGCAATTAAAGTTGGGTATGCACAAGACACCGTTGTTCCAGCAGTCATCGCGTTTGGTGATTCATCGGTAGATGTGGGAAACAACAATCATCGCACCACTCTTTTCAAGGCAAATTATCCTCCTTATGGAAGGGACTTCATCAACCATCAACCCACCGGCAGGTTTTGCAATGGGAAACTTGCTACTGACTTCACTGGTAATGTGCCCATACTACTCTACTAATTATAATAGCCAATTTGAAAACATGATTTTGGTTTGATCTTAAAATACTGTAATAATTCAAAATTTGTAGGAAAATACACTGTAGTAAAATGGGTTTAGACTAAATCCTTTTTTATTCGAATTGATGTTCCCAAACAACTGGCTAATTATAAGTCGTTTCGGCTTCATTGAGAGCAACCGCATTAATTCCAACCTTAAAACGTCCAAACATCTTTTTTCTTTTCTTCCGAGAAAAATAAATTGCTTAACGTCCAATTTCAGCCAAATGGGTATGAAAATATTGATGATTCCAACTATTTGATTCTGTGCAGCTGAAACTCTAGGATTCAAGAAGTACCCAGCAGCGTATCTTAGCCCGGAGGCATCAGGGAAAAACCTTCTCATTGGAGCCAACTTCGCTTCAGCTGCAGCCGGTTTTGATGAGAAAGCTTCAATCCTAAATGTAAACAATTATTGTATTCTTCACACTTTATAATATAGCTAAAAGCTAGCTAATAATCTGAATTTTGCACATAATTAGTCTTTTATTTTGCTTTATATCCAATTAATTTTGGTGTCTAACTTAATGTACAAGAAATTTCATGGAAGCTTTGTTTGATTTGTTGCAGCATGCAATCCCATTGTCCCAGCAGTTGAAATATTTCAAGGAATACAAGACAAAGTTGGCAAAAGTTGCAGGCCAAAAGAAAGCAGATTTCATCATCAAGGAAGCTCTATATGTACTTGGAGCTGGGACTGGCGATTTCCTTCAGAACTACTATATCAATCCTCTAGTCAACAAAGCCTACACCGTTGACCAGTATTCTAACATGCTTATTAGTTCATTCACAAGCTTTATTCAGGTATTTTCTTTTTCCTTTTTTTTTTAAACTACAAATAAAACCCTTTCTTGATCCTGAAAAGGGATCTAAATTTTTACAGGCTGTTGTATAAGTAACTATATAAGCTATGGGAGAAATATTTTACTAAAAATCTATCCATATATTTTGTGTAATTAGATTTTTTATTTACCGGTCTATGCCGTCATATACTGCTGTGTACTCGTTTAACAGAATCAATATTTAGGTGATTTATCTATATCAACTCTACACATATTACTTGTTAATTAGTCACAATTTCATAAACAGCCTAACTAAATTTTTTATGTTATATAAATCAGTTGATATAAAAATATCATATAAACTATTTATTGGATGAGTATACCACGATGATGTAAAATATCTAGCTAGTCCGTCAAATGTCAATCAACAGCAGAAATAAATACATGACAATTTTGTATAATATAATGAGTCTCTCAAATATTATTTTTGATACAAGGGGTAAGGAAGAATGTCTCGCTTTCAAGTGAGGCTTAACATAACTTGAACCTTAACATATGGTTGGAGTTGATAGACTTACAACCAACTAGACTACCCTCACTCGTCATCTCTCAACTATTATTATACCATAATTGTATTGGAATCAAAATTATATAGCTTAATAGGGCGTTTAATATGGTGGTGAAAACAATTGGTGAGAATTATTTTTTACTAGAGCATATAAGAGCTTTACATTATAACAATTTTTTTTTTATTGTAGCATGTGAAAGCTTTATATTATTCCTAACTAAGATAATAGTTAAAACCACTTCTTGTCAAACAGCATGTAAAATTCAATATAGAACTGAAAATACTATGAAAAATGTCTCAAACTCTTCTTTTTAAATGAAGATATTGAATATTGTTTTGCTTGCAAAAACAGAATTTGTATGGGGCGGGAGCTAGGAAGATTGGTGTGACATCACTCCCACCACTGGGTTGTCTACCTGCAGCGATCACCTTATTTGGGCATCATGAGAAAGGTTGTGTCTCACGCATAAACACTGACACCCAATCCTTCAACAAGAAGTTGAACGCCACCGCTGCAAGTCTCCTCAAACAACATTCTGACCTTCGACTTGTCATCTTCGACATTTTCAAGCCTCTCTACGACGTCATCAAAACCCCATCTCAATATGGTACTCAAGGAAAAACTTTTAATTTCCAAGTGATGAAAAATAACAGAAAAGATTATTTACTATCGTATTGATGAACATGTATATATTATGCTTTGGAACTTAATTTTGCAGGCTTTGTTGTAGCAAGAAGAGGTTGTTGTCGAACAGGAACAGTAGAGACAGCATCCGTGCTGTGCAATCTTCACTCACGGGGAACTTGTTCAAATGCGACTCAGTACGTGTTTTTTGATGCTGTTCATCCATCTGATGCTGCTAATAGGATTCTTGCAGATGAATTGATAAGCCAAGGTCTGTCCCTAATCTGAGGAGGATATGATAATGTCGACTTTTTGGTTCAACGTCTCTGTACAATCAAAGACTATGTTGCTACCCCACCCAGCTGTCTTAATTAATAATGTTTGTGCCGCTATAAATTTGTTGTGTTTCTTTTTCTTTTTTTTTTTTTTTTTGAGGGAGAAATTTGTTGTGTTTCTAGTGCTAAATGTTATGAAATATTATTTGTAAGGTTAGAACTTTTGTAAGATGCAATAATTAAGATCTATTTGTCGAGTAAATTAAAATTTGTTTATATGTAAGTCAAATCGCTCTTAAAACAAAGTCAAATTATAGGCATTCGAAGCAAAGATAGTAGCAATGTGGAATTAGAATGAGAAAACGATATGGGAAATGTAGGTGGAAAGATATTATTAATGTTATTGCCAATCAAGCATACATGAACCATTGTACTACTGTGTTATTTATTGGACAAGTTTTCTTGAAAGTACTTAAAAAGTAACTAACCTATTAGTAAAAATATCTTTCAACCGTCAAATCTAAAAAAAAAAAAAAAAATTCAAAGCAAATTTAATAGTTTAAAAAAGTGTATTGCAGATGGTGTCCTATCAAAAGACCCTATTTGTTACTTTCTATGCCTTTTTTAGAAGAGAAAAATAGTCAGTTCGGTACATGCAAATGCAGTTCAAAATATTCCTCAAGTATCCAACTTCGTAAGCAGGGTGGAACCTTTAGTCTTTAAAAGAGACATATATTAGGTAGGGTTATTAAGGCCCATAGAATCTTTGAATGAAACTGTTATCCAAATGTACTAATCTACTATTGGTACACCCACACACTTAATTCATACTCGGCTACAATTTTGAAATGGTAGCATGGACAGAGATTATAATTCCCTACTAATTGACTATATACTTCGAAAGTATCAAAAAATACACATATACTTTGAGAACAAATACTATAGTTAAGATGAACAGCAATAACAAAAACATCCATGTTGCATGAGAACATTCAGAACCGCCACTGGTTATGTCATGCATATTATGTGCCGCAAAAACAGAAAGTATGGTGTATAACGTCTATGTAACGTGTAACTAAAACAAAATCAAGAAAGAGAAATCCACCAAGTCAAACACCAGCGCGAGATACGCAGAACTGCAACTCAAATTCCTCGACCCCTTCAAAATATCCACTCGGAACCAGATGAAAGTTTCTGGTTGAGGGCTGGTAACCAACCCGGCTCCTAATGCTTTCTATTTTAGATGAAAATCTCAGAGAGAGTTGATCCCAGTGGACCCATTTGTCAGCTTCAATCTTAAGTTCAATTGAGAAGGGACTGATAAAGTGTAAGGTCCTATCCTGCTAACACCGACCATATTCCCAATATCATGTTCAATGTTGTGGACGAGAAATATGTCACCATTATTTATTTCTTGAAGAACATAGAACCTTTCGTCATATCTCAATGTAATGGAGTACAACTGATTGTACCTGAAGCCTGTGACAGAATCTCTAATGTTGGCCGCTCAAGTGCATGGATAGCTGCATTGATGGACCATAGTAGCCGCAGCCCTCAATTGGGCATGAACAAGCGCAAAGTTGCATTGTATTTCATGGCAATCTTCCAGACCCTGACTCACAGTTTGTCTACACCCGTATTTCAGATATTTGCACGATTCTCCGAGCGACTGGATAATCTTCTAGAGGAGCTGGCAACGCTTAAAGCTGGTAGATGGAGAGCGAGCTGTACATTTACTCGAGGACTTAGAGCTGCAACAATGGCAAGCTATCTGCTCATTCTCGCACTGCATATGGTTGCAGCATAAGAATTTTGTAACGACCAGAATCAAATTACCAGAAACTGAACTCAAGCCCCTTCCGCCGTAAACATGAAACAAGAACAAAGATACCAATCAAGATCGCACAACACACGATTTAACCAAACAGAATATTTTAGGGAAATAAAAAGAAGCAACAAATAAGAGAGAAAACCAGATTGAATTCACCTCAAGAACCTTCTACATTACACCATACTCTCAACTCTGTCTATAACAAAGCCTTACAGAATAGATAGCTTTACTCAGAGAATATTCCCAGAGCTCACCAAGAAAGCTTTATCGAAATTCTATATATTCTGTGCTTTAAAAATCCGTAAATACCTAACTGAATATAAGAGATATTCTGATTGTTCCTCATTCAAGCACTCAAAATGTCAACAGATAAAAGAGAAGAACTCCATGGATCGGTCAAATTAAGCAATATTATCAAAACAAAGATCGCTTCAAAGATACCATTAATGCATTAATCATGCCATATTACACATTATAAAACTCCGGCACCAAAAGAAAAAGGATAAGCATAAAGATAACAAACCAGATAGACAGCGGAAATCACTCTTCTCTGGCAAGTAGTGCAGTCGAGAAGTTTGAGGTCCTTGAGATAAAATTTGCTCTCATTTTCTTTGTCTCCTTTGTCTTTGTCCTCGTCCTCATCCTCGTCCTCTTCATCCTCATCATCATCTTCATCTCTGACACCATCGTCGTCGTCTTCTTCATCTGCTTTGTAATCTGTTGGATATTTTATTTAGCGGTCAAGTGTCATATTTCTATTAGTTATTTTATTGAATTAAAGGATAATAATCATGGTTTAATAATTATTACGTGTTTAAATCTTATTAATTAAAATTAAGATATTTTTTATTTACTGTACACAATGATAATGTATGGTTTATAAAAGAATTCTAATAAAAAATGGTTCTCTCTCTACTCATTAACGACATATTTTCTTTCTGTCAAAAAAAAATTTGGTCAAAACTAAAAGGAGTAAATAAAGAAACACAGTTTTTTTTTAAAGGCCTCCTGTGATCAATTATATTCATCAAATCTTTATCATGGATCAAGGTAAATCTTTTTCTTGAATTATTATTACGTGAGAATCATATAGTTCTAAGATCTTTAACATTATGTTTATGCAATATTAGGTTTGATTTACGTAATTAAGAAATTTTCAAACATGTGGTATCTGAGCAATAGGTTTTAAAATATATGGTTTTCCATTAATACTTATTAATTTTTCCTTTGATTGAATTATTGAAAAATATTTTCAAATCTTCTGCCATACGTTATCAATTTGATGATCAAAGCTTTCAAAGTATCCTTTTCTGTATGTCTATATATTGTTGTATATATAATTCATGTTTTAATGTTAATGATGGATGATTGTTTGATATATATAAATATATATATATAAATATACATATATATATATATATATATTATTGAATGATACTACTGAATGTAATTAAAAGCAAAGTGGGCTGCAAATTTCCGTCTAAATGCATAATGAAAGGAAAAGTGTTTTACAGGAAAGTTTTTTCCGGCGTTGAACGGCCGCTTAAAAAAAAAAATCAAAACATTAATTACAATTGAATACGGTTATGTCATGTATGCGGTTATCATTGTCAGTTGTCAAAGTTTTGATTTTTTGTTTTTTTTGTTCAAAATTCAAAAAAAAAAAGGGAGAAGTCATGCATCAACGTGGAAGTTATTGATGCTGGGCTAAAAAGGTGGGATTACATGCTGAATCCCATGTGCTGCATTCCTCAATACTTGGTCTCACTTGGGCTTAAAGCCTAGTTGGTTAAAGCAGCCCAAAATAAATGGGTTAGTGGGCTTTAAGTCTATTATAGAAAGAAATTGGAATTAAAGTTTCAAAGCCCAAAGTGGACTGAGTAATGGATCCAGGTTGAATCCCACCTGATTTAGTTCTGATCGGAACCTGCTCATCGACCTAGTTGACCGTTGACTTGAATAATTGACTTTTGACCATTGATTTTGACTTTGACCGTTGACCATGGACTTTGATCAAAAAATCCCTCTTTTTTCTAATGCATTAAACTAGAGTTTTAAAATTAAATTAAATTGAAATAAAAAGATCAAAAGCTTAAAATTTAACGTTTATTAAGTTGTATAATATTATTATTTAATTTGATGTTTGTATCATTAATAATTTGTTAATCACCAAAGTGGCAAAATTAGAATGTTTCCATAGATGTTAAATTAAATAAAATTCAATTACCCATGATTAGGTGATGTTATTACTGAGATGACATGAAGATACATATTTCTTTGTAATGGGTATATTGAAGTTCATTGATTATAAAATATTTAAGGGTCACTCAAAAATTGATTAGTTATTTTATAATCATAAACATGACAGTGGTTAATTGATATATTTGATTAGATATGTTTAGTGCATCCAAAGATTGCAAGCATATCTAATTGGAATATATTGAATTGCTAATTATGTGAAATTTAGAATAACAATAATAAGCATTAATTATGTTTATTGTCGTACATTGTTGGACTACCCAAATGAGAACTTCAATGTATATTTATGCCTATGTGGGTCATATTTGAACTGTATTATGTGTTTATTTATCACTCAAAGCATAGCCGTGTGAACATTTTATCTATTTGCAGCATTTGCTCCTATATTTTCTTCATTCGTAAGCTTCATCTATTATGAAGTTCAATGGGCTTAATTTTCCTGAATGGTTTGAACAAATTCAATTTCACTTAGGTGTTTTGAACCTTGATTTGACACCTCTATATGATAAGCCCGTTGCTATTACTGACACTAACAGTGCTGAACAAAGATATTTCTATAATGCTTGGGAAAGATCAAACATACTAAGCTTAATGTTCATGCAGATGACAATAGTACAGAACATCAAGTCAACGATTTCAAAAACTAACAGTTCTAACAAATTTATGGAATTTGTAGAAAGTATATACCAATCTGACACTGCTGATAAGTCAGTTGCGGGGACACTAATGGGTATGTTAACTACCATGAAGTTTGATAGTTCTCATACCATTCATGAGCACGTTACTGAGATGATAAACATAGCAACTTTGCTTATTCAAGAGGAAGCAAGGAACTCACTTAGTTAATCTCATGGGTTAGCTAGGAGCCAAAAAAAAACTAGGAAAAAAGAATCAAAAGGGTAATAAAGGACCACTGAAGGTTAATACGTCATTTGCCCAAATCCACAAGATGGAACAAAAGAAAGATGTGTGTCATTTCTGTGGAAAGCCTGGACATTACAAGAAAGACTGTCTGAAACACAAGACATGGTTTGAAAGTAAAGGTAAGTCTAGTGCTTTCGTATGTCTCGAATCAAATTTGACAGAAGTTCCTTATAATACTTGGTGGATTGATTCTGGTTGTACCACTCATGCTTCAAATACGATATAGGGATTCCTTATGACCCAAACCATAAACGCAAATGAAAATTTATGCTTATGGGAAACCGAGTCAAAGCTCTAGTTAAAGCCATCGAAAGTTATCGTTTGATTTTAAACACTGAACATCATTTAGATCTTTTTTAAACTCTTTATGTTCCTTCTGTTTCTTGTGATTTAATTTCTTTGTCAAAACTTGATACAGCTAGATATTCTTTTAAATTTGAAAATGGATGTTGCAGTTTGTTTAAGCATAATCATTTTATTGGTTATGGTGTTCTTTGTGATGGTTTATATAAATTAAAGCTTGATAATCTTTTTGCTGAGACTCTATTGACTTTGCATCATAATGTTCGTACTAAACGTGGTTTAGTGGATGAAAGTTTAACTTACTTGTGGCATAGAAATTTGGGTCACATATCCAAAGAAAAAATACAAAGAATGATAAAGAATAAAATCCTCCCTGACTTGGATTTTATTGATCTTTGTATTTGTGTGGATTGTATTAAGGGAAAACATACAAAACAAACAATTAAGAAGAATGCCACAATAAGCACACGGCTCTTTGAATTTATACACACCGACATATGTGAGCCTTTTGATGTTCCATCTTTTGACAGAGAAAAGTATTTTATTACCTTTATTGATGATTTTTCACGTTATGGATATATCTATTTGTTGCGTGAGAAATCTCAATTAGTAAATGCCTTAGAGGTGTTTATTGTCGAGGTTGAAAGACAATTAGATAGAAAAGTAAAATTTGTTAGGTCTGATAGATGTGGTGAATATTATAGAAGATATGAGAAATTGGACAATGCCCTAGTCCATTTGTTAAATTTATTGAAAAGCATGGCATATGTGCTCAATACACAATGCCAAGTACACCGGAACAAAATAGTGTCACGGAAAGGTGTAATCATACTTTAATGGATATGGTTAGGAGTATGTTAAGCTATTCTTCTTTACCCTTATTATTGTGGATGTATGCTCTAAAAACTGCCATGTATTTGTTGAATAGGGTTATTAGTAAGGTAGTTCCAAAGACTCCTTTTTGAACTATAGACATGAAGAAAACCTAGTTTAAGGCACCTGTATGTTTAGGGTTGCCCAACAGAAGTAAGAATTTTTAATGCAACTAGATTAAAGAACAACCAGTGGTTTCTTTATTGGTTATCCAGAAAAATCTAAAGGGTTTAGATTTTATTGTCTTGGCCATAGTATGAGGATTGTTGAAACTGCAAATGCAAGGTTCATTGAAAATGGTGAAATCAGTGAGAGTGTGGAACCACATAAAGTGGAAATTTAAGAAGTTAGGGTAGACATTCCTTTGCCTGAAAATTCTTCTCAAGTTGTTGTTCCCACAGTTGTTGAACATTTAGATGACCTACAAGAATAACAAATGAATGATGAAACATCCTATAATAAAGCTGCTACCAATGAACCTGTAGTGGATGAACCACAAGAGGTGGTATTAAAAAGGTTTGAAAGTCAAAGAAGATCTGCTATCTTTGTGATTATGTAGTTTATCTAAAAGAGTCAGAATTTGACTTGAGAATTGATGATGATCCAGTTTCATTTTCGCAAGCCATGGAAAGTAATGATTTTGTTGAGCGGTTAGTTGCCATGAAAAAAGAGTTAAAATCAATGGATCGCAATAAAGTCTGGGATCTTGTTGAATTGCCTGAAGGTTGTAAAAGAGTTGGATGTAAGTAAGGCTTTAAGACCAAGCGTGACACTAATAGCAATATCGAACAATATAAAGCTAGACTTGTTGCCAAAAGTTTCACTCAGAAAGACAGTGTTGACTACAAAGAGACTTTTTCTCCTGTTTTTAAAAAGGACTCATATAGAATTATCATGGCACTGATAGCTCATTATGATTTAGAGCTTCACCAAATAGACATGAAAACCACTTTTCTAAATGGAAATTTAGAAGAAGAGGTCTATATGGATCAACCTAAGGGTTTTGTTGTTAAAGGAAAGGAACACATGGTGTGTAAACTTAAGAAGTCAATTTATGGACTTAAGCAAGCTTCCCGACAATGGTATCTTAAGTTCAATGATACCATCACTTCCTTCAGATTTAAGGATAACATTGTTGACCAAAGTATATATCTGAAGGTCAGTAAAAACAAGCTTATAATTTTGATCCTGTATGTTGACGATATTTTACTTGCTACTAATGATCTTGGCTTATTACATGAGACTAAAAAAATTCCTTTTGAGGACTTTGAAATGAAAAGATATGGGTGAGGCATCCTATGTGATTAGAATTAAAATATTCCGTGATAGATCACAGGGTTTGTTAGGATTATCTCAAAAAGCATATATTAACAAAGTTCTAGAGAGATTCAAATTGGAAAGGTGCTCTGCAAGTGTTTTTCCATTTCAGAAAGGAGATAAATTGAGCCTTATGCAATGCTCAAAGAATGAATTAGAACGTAAAAAAATGGAACGGATTCTATATGTTTCTATCGTTGGTAGCTTAATGTATGCTCAGACTTGTACTAGGCTAGACATCAGTTTTGCCATTAGAATGCTGGGCAGATAAATTGAGCCTCATGCAATGGCCAAAGAATGAATTGGAACGCAAAAAAATGGAACGGATTCCATATACTTCTATCGTTGGTAGCTTGATGTATGCTTAGACTTGTACTAGGTTAGACATTAGTTTTGCCATTGAAATGCGGGGTAGATATCAAAGTAATCCAGGATTAGATCATTGGAAAGTTGCAAAGAAGGTGTTAAGATACTTGCAAGGAACAAAAGATCACATGCTCACTTATAAAAGATCCAATCATCTTGAGGTGATAGGATATTCAAATTTAGATTATGCTGAATGTGTTGATACAAGAAAATCTACATTTTGCTACTTGTTCATTTTAGTTAGAGGAACAGTCTTATAGAAAAGTGCGAAGCAATCTATCATCGTTGCATCAACTATGGAAGTTGAGTTTGTGGCATGCTTTGAGGCCACTATTCATGGATTATGGCTGTGGAACTTTGTTTTAGGACTTGGAATTGTCAACAACATTGCTAGGCCGTTGAAAATTTTTTGTGATAATTCCGCAGCAGTCTTCTTCTTTAAAAACGACAAGTATTCAAGAGGTGCTAAATATATGGAATTGAAATACTTTGCCGTTAAAGAGGAAGTTCATAAATAAAAAAATGTCAATCAAACACATTAGCACCAATTTTATGATTGCAGATCCGTTGACAAAAGGGTTGCCACCAAAGACATTTAATGTACATGTCAAAATAACGGGCATTACTGAAAACCATTATTGACATTATTATAATGTTCTATATTTTATATATATTTGACACTTTGAGCTCAATTAATTTGTGTTTTTGATATTTTAATGCATCCTATTTCATTATAATAGTTGTTGTATATACATAAATGAATTATATTGATATAACAGGATTTGTCTTTGACAAACACATTATTATTAGACTATTATGATATATCTCTCATTACAAATCATATTAAGTATAGAGTTAATATTATGATACATGGAAGGGACTATTTCGATCTGATGACATATAACCGCTATAATCCTTATTAGTTTTACTTAATAGTGATTTATGATTTGACCAATTGATGAAGGAATTTAGTTTATATTCTACACATTATGTTCTATTATTAAACCAAAAAGTTAGATAATATCACATAGACCAAGTGGGAGAATGTTGATATTATATTTAGTGGTCCAAGTATCATATTCCTATTAGTTGTTTTATTTAATAAAAGGATAATGATTATGGTTTAATAATTATTACGTGTTTAAATCTTATTGGTTAAAAAGAAAATATTTTCTATTTACTGTACAGATTAATGATATGTGAGTAATAAAAGAATCTTAATAGAAACTGGTCTTTTCTTTACTTATTAATGATATTTTTGCTCTTCATCAAAAAAAGTGTTCAATAAAAAATAAGAGGGTTTAAGAGTGAGAAACACAGTTTTCTTTAAAAGCCTTATGTGATCAATTGTATTTATCAAGTCTTTATTATAGATCAAGATACATCTTCTTCTCTAATTATTGTTACGTGAAAATCATATAGTTCTAAAATATTAACATTATATTTATGTAATATTAGAGTTTGATTTACATAATTAAAAAATTTCCTAACAGATCCCCATTATCGTCATTGTCATCATCGTCGTTCAAATCTCTGACGTCAGATTTTGCTCTTTCCGTTTCCTTCACTTCGATTGCTAAGTCGGAGTGCGTCTGCTGTTTCTCTGCATCTCGATATCGAGGCTCATCATCGCCGCCATATTCAACCAACTCTATCAATTTCACCATCTCTCTTCTCGATTTTTGAAAAAAGGATTGAACCTAGAGAAAGCAAGCAAATCATGGATAAAAGCTCTGATAAATTTGAGAAGGATAAATTAAAGCGAAAAAGAAAATATAACACTCAAGATTGATCTGCAAAATATAAGTTTACCAGAGAGATGATCCATTCGAATCGATGAGAGAAAGGGAAAAGGAATAAGGAGGATCTGAAAGGTTGAAGAGCTTTTTAATAAAAAAAAAAAAAAAAGAAAAGCGGGAACAATTCCCCTCCCCGCTTTAAAATTCTAATTTTCTCTTTTTGTTGGATTTTTTTTTTTTTTAAAGGATGTTGTTCTTTTTTTAATCACGCTTTTTTACTTCTTTTTTTTTTTTTCGTCTTCAAATGTCACTATTTTCCCGTAATTTGTTAAAGAAGCCACACGACAAAAACCTTTCATAATGGGTTTTCAAAAAAAAAAAAAAAAGCTTTCATAATTTGAATAAAAAATCATTATTTTCATAAAAAATGTTGTTTAAGATTGAGAAAGAAATGACATCCATCTCCATTCATCAAAATTATTATTCCTAAAAAAATATTATATATGAATCTCCTATTTCTATAAAATAAGTTGAGATACTTACGTTTTAAGCTCTATGATAAATGAGTTAGAATAAAAAATGTTGTAACGTATGAAAGAAAATATACAGTAGAAACAGCCGTAGTTTCCAACTAAGGCTGCCAAACAGCCTAGAAATGAACCACAATCATGGTATCAATCAGAATACTGAATAATCATTAACAAACTTTTGACTATAGTTACTATAGTAACTTTATCTTCAACATAATACACTAGAACTTTATCTGCAAACTCACTACTCTCATTGCTCATTGAAGAAGCTTTCTCGACTCTTGTTCTGTAAAATTCTCTCTAGACACATTCCTGACAGGCTTTATATACAGACAGACAAAGTGTAAATATCGTTACAAGTTACAAATTGTAATTGCTGTTGTCAAAAAGAACTATTACAAGTTACAAATAGTAATTGTTGTTTGTCAACAAGAACTATAAGAAGCTGATTTTCTGTGCAACTTGAGGGTCCCAGGACGAGATCTCTTTAGTGCTTCTGCATATTTCAACAGCTCGGATTTATCAATATAATCTTTCTTTTCACTGTCATCTTTGGGTGTTGAATCATTAGCAGCTTCCCCACCCAAAACATAACTCTTGTACACATGAGAGGACCCCACATCAGTATTTCTCTGTACATCCAAAACTTCTCCGTCCTTCCTCGGTCTGGACATATCCAAAGAAAGCCTAGACAAATTCTGAGATGAAGTTCCAGATCTATTAAGCTCCAGTGCAGGACAATCACTTGTTAATATACTTGAACTGCACCGTGGTGAATCGCCATCTGGTTCGATGGAGTCTGGCTTATCTCCTAACAAAACTTGGTTACTATGATGATCGTCTCTTCCCCGGACTAGTTTCCTGAGCTTGTTGAAGAACTTCTTCTTGCTTAAAGTGTTGGTTTTTGCCGCAGATGAATTACCCAAAGATGATTCTTCTAAGTCCACAGAATCTGTAACTGAAGCTTGGGATGATGACCAATGGTCAGAATCAAAATCTGAAATGTTGATCCCTTTTTCCCCTATCCCTTCAGTATTTGCATACTCCAGTATCAGCTGCTTGGCCTTTTCCTCAGATTTCGGGCTTAAAGTTTTGCTTAGGTCCCTTGCAATTGTTTTACCATTTGCAGACTGATAATCACGCAGCTCATATCTTAAGCAAGCATTTATCCACCGGAGATAAACTAGTTCCTCAATATCAGCATATCTGTCCGCTTTATGTCGCTCAATTTCCTGCCTCAAATCTTCATTTTCTTGTCTCAAACGCTCACTTTCCTCTTTCAATGCATGTGTCTGCAACAAATAAATGCAAAATGCATTCAGAAGTAGTAGGTAGAGAGAGAGAGAGAGAGAGAGAGAAGAACGATGAAAACAAAAATAGGTACCTCATGATCTTCGAGAACAGAATTTGTGAGGATCTGAGTGGATTCCAACCTCCGAGCCAATTCAGAATTTTCGAGCTGCAACATCAAATTAGACTTCTTTAGCTCTTCGGCATCACCCTCCAGGTCTTTTATTCTTTTCAGCTTCGACTGAAACTCTGAATTACTTGCTTGAGACTTGTATTCGTCATCTTGCATCTTCGCGACTCTTTGCTTAAGATTTAAGATATGTTCCTTGTTCTGTTCAGCTTCAAATCTTAGTTTCTTCTTAAGAAGCTTGATTTTAGCTCTTGCAGCCTCAAGTTCAGCCACCACTTTAGCATGGCCAGCAACTTGTGCCTCTAGCCTTTGATTTTCCGCTTGTAAAGACTCTATCTTAAGACTAAAAAGCTTAGCTTCCATATTATTCAACTTTAACCGGTTTTGAAGCTCCATGACTGTGGTCTCCTGCTCTTTAACGCCATAACACTCGAGCAACTGGACCTCAAGATTCCTCTCCCTCTCACGAAGTAGTCTAACCATGTTCTGAAGGTGGCTGATCTGTTCTTCATACTGGTCCTTTTGTGCACTAATAAAGGTTTTTGGAGTCTTTACGTCTGAGCTAGGAGTGTCCACATTTTCAAGAGAAACCCCAGCAGTGGCTGCAGCAGAATCGAATTCCTTCACAAGATCATTGAACTCTGGTAAGAGGAACCCATCTTTATCTCCACTGAGCCGACAACGTGGAGAGGGGCCAGCGATGGAATTATCTCCTCCACCGAACTTCTGCATGTACGCCTCTTCCTAGTAAAGAAAGAAGCTGTGCTAAGCATCTAAGCCAAATATTTTTAGAGCTAAACTTTTCATCACACGTTAGGAGACTCTAACAAGTAAAAACTGATTCTCGTTTTTTTCATTTTAAATTGATTCTCATATTGGTTACAAGACAAGTAAAAGACCAAAAACAGAGTGATTTGTACGTGATTCACAAAGGAACAAAGAAGGACGATGGAAATTTTTAATACCTTGTTCTTGAAGTTTTCATCAGACTAAGAGTTGTAAAAGGAATTAATCGAATTGAGTGCTCATCAAGCATCTTATGTTGAAAAGAAAAGAATAGTCTAGATTGTTGACATTTCTGTGATTTTTTTTCCCCTTGATTGAAATGTGAAATTTTCAGCGTTTAATTTCTTAAATATAATTCTATAAGGGCTTGTTGACGTACCGTATTGTATTGCATTCCATAACATTTTCTATATATAATATAATCCAATGCAATGTAATATAATATAAGTGTGTCAAACACGCTTTAAAAGTCATCGGCTCATTCAATAATCATAGAGTAAAAAAAAAAAAAACACAATTATACTCATAAAAAGAATCACCATTGTTATTCCTAATTTGGGACATATCCGTTCAAGTTAAAATTAGAAATTACAGATATATATATATATATATAATCCGTTTATTGTTTGCGGGACAGAATTTTTTTTTTATTAATGAAACAGAGAAACTTACATATTTTTCCGATGAAACCGAGGCAACACCGTAAGAACCAGATTTTGTCCTCCTCCCATGAATCTTATCTCTCCGTCGTACCTTTTCTCTTGAATCAATTTCGTTTCCAGAATCTAAACTTACACATAATAATTAGAATTAAAATTAATTCTAAGATTAATAAATAGAACAAACAAAAAAAAAAGGTGGAAAATTTGAAACCTGAGGATCGTGGCGATTGTGGAGGAGGAAGAGAAGGCCTGGTTCTTCTGGTTCTGAGGCGTGAATACAGAAAACTGGCGAAAGACAGAGCCAAAGCCACCCCAAATTTCAGTAAAATTGGCTTTATATCACTTTTCTCTCTCATTTTCATGCCCAAAATTGATCTTTGATTATTCTATTTCTACCCAGACACATAACAATAGCTCCTCTTCTTCATCATCTTCCATCTTGATCATCAGAAACATCAAAAACAAATTCACAATCAGTCAGATTGAATCAAAAAAGAAACAAAAAATTGAAAATCAATATAAAAACAAAGCCCTTGATTTTGATTGAGAATTGTCTTTTAACAAAGCCCAAAAAGTTGAAAAAAAAAAAAAAAAAGAGATTCATATTAACATCAATAAATACCCTCTTGATCAGTTTATATTTGAAAATAGAGAGGATCAATAAGACAGCAACCCTTTGATTTTGTGTATGAGTTGTGAATCAGAGGATGATTCGTTTGTCTCTTTCATGCTGGGAGAACAGATGATCAGTAGTTGTTATAAACAAGCGTGTCAAAGGTATCAACTTTGCTATTATAATGTGGACAAACAATGGCCATTCAATGTGACATGCGAAAATAGGAGAGAGAGAGAGAGCGCGGGGGGGAACGGGATTCTGATTCCTGACTTCCAATTGGACAAGTCTAGAGAGAGAAAGAAAACTGGTTGAGACATTAAAAACAAAAAAAAAAACAAACAATTACATAAAAAGATAATAACGTGGTTTGGTTTTGGCAATATCTTAATGGACAACCTGTTTAAGCGCTTTCAATAATGTGTCTATTATATTGTTACCGTTCCATGGCTCACAAAATCACACTGGACTCTCTGCATGATGTTGGGGCGGCAGTCAAAGGTCAACCGTTGTGGAATTAAAACTGAACTTTTTTTTTTTTGTGTTAAGAAAATATTAAAATAAGGGCTCTAAATTCATTTTCCTTTTTCTATTTTAATTTGCTTATATTTTTCTAAATATCATAGAAAATAGTTTTCATGTTTTCCATATGCCCAAAATGATCTCTAGAAAAATACCTAAACATAATCTCGATTTCTGCATTATTCCTTGTTAAAGTGGAGAGAACATGATAAGACTTGTCTATATTGCAACAATTAATGGACCAATGTCTACACGTTGAATGGAATATTTGTTCAATTAACGTTACGGAGGAAACGTAGTTAAAATCAATAGTTTAAATTATATTTTATATATTATAGTAAAAAATTATAGTATAAAATTTTTACATGTTACAATCTTAAACTCAAATTAATGATTTAAATTATTCTCTTAAAAAGTCAGGATCATACATTTGTGAGCTTTGCCGGTTGAGTTTACTTGTTGATGGCCGATCATGCTTTCCCATCATCATGTCTTATTGTACGTGCGTTGGGCACAAGATTGAAGGATGAGTCCAAGCCCAAAGGTACCTGTTTTCTATGGAAGGAACCCTAAAAAAACCAAAAAAAAAAAAAATGTCCATCTTTCGGCCTTCAAAGTTACTAAAAAAAAATATTATCTTGACCAGATCTAATGGTTTCAAAACATACACCACATATAAGAACTCATCGGTAAAGTCTTCAATAAAGAAAAAAAAAAGAAGAAAGAAAAATAAGAATTCATGTTAAGTTGTTCCAAGCTGCAATAATATTAATAGCAATAATGCCAAGATATAAAAATAAATGATATTTTAAAATTACTTTTAAAATAAATAACAATAACTTTTTAAAATTAGGTAAATGACTGCTTATCAATGATAAACTGATCGAGTTTATCAGTGAGTTTACCATTAAAAAAAACTACCCAGTCCAATTCCCCATAATACAGCAGTAACTCTCTAAAAAAAACAATAACAACAACAACAACGAAGAATAGAAACAGATTTCCTTTGAAAACGTTGCAAATAGTAGTAATAAAATTAAGAAAGTCAAAAAAGGGTAGCTGAATATACTCATAATATAAAAGAGATCAAATTCTTTTCTTTGGTCATTCGTGGCTATTGAAAACTAGAGGACCAATGTGATTCTACTAATGTAAATAAGGAAACTTTGGGTGTCAAATTTTGAGTGACATCCTTCTGTTAATTAAATATACGTCTTAATGCATTGCTGAATGCACGTGCATGCCAACTAAACCAGCCCCTTACCAACAACTCTATAACTTTTCAATTAAAAAATACTCAACAACTTATGATTTCGCATAAAAAAGGACGAAAAATATAATGTCATTTATATGTTAAATTAATAACCATGAGTTGTTCAAATTCAGAAAATTTAAAGTGGTTCAGTTTTGTTCTTATGAGAAAAAGAAAATTGCCTTCTTCTTTTTTTTTTTTTCCATTGAGCAATTAGTAAATATTTTCATAAGTTTTTGGACTAAAACATAATCAACCGGTTTGGTTTTGTTTTGAGAATTTTTGAAAATGTTTTTAAATGTTTTTTAAGGCAAAAATTTTAAAAAATACTGTCAACACAATTCTTAAAAAATTCTCATTTTACAAAACAAAACTATATTTATCTGTTTTGAAAACACTACAAACAAACCCAATTTGTGTTTATGTATTACTTTAATGATGCATTTTCATGTTTCTTCGTTTTTTTCATAAATATATAAATTTATAATGGAATATGCTATTTGTTCTTTATTTTATGCATAATTGACTATCTTATTGGTTAATCTATTATTTTGTAAGCCACATGTAAAAGGCTTAGTTAGTTTCTGAAAGATTAACAACGTTTGGAGTTTAATTTTTTGTAACCCTAAACTTTTTGTGGTTTAACATTTTCCTCCTTTAACTATTATCCTTGGCTATTTAGTCCTTGAAATATTTGACAATTAACTTCAAACTTTTATAGGAGTTGAACTAACAGAAAGTGTATGACTAATTCAATGGTTAAATTATCCAGATAATAAATTTTGAAGAACTGAAGTTGCTAAAAAAATAACTGTCACTATGTTCAATGGTCGGGGCCCGCAAGATTTTAAGGCATATTATTAATTTTTTTCACTCGTGTTCCATGCGTGTTTCGCCAACAATTGGAGTTAATTGTTATTATTTTATGTATTCAATGACTAGTAGGGTATTTGAAAAAGTGGTAAGAATAGTTGGTTAGAACCACTTTTACTGTAGCATGTGGAGCTTTATATTGTAGCAATTTTTTATTTTTTTATTTTTTTATTGTAACATTTAATAGCTTTATATTGTTTATAACTGAGTTTGTGGTAGGAATTACCATTCAACCAAACAACAGGTAGATTGCTAAAAACAAATCAGAGACGAGAGTGATAAATTACAATAAATTCATGCATAAATGCAATAAAAACTATGGATTTTTTAAAAAGGAGAACATGAGCGGTTGAATTAAGCCACGAATACTAACATTAAATACATTCTGGTTTACCTGTTAACTAATATTAATTGTAAATTACATGTCGTTTAATGTCTAGTTGATTAATAGCAGTTATTTTTTAATAGAATTTACAAACGTCATCTTGAGGACAATTATAATTCTTCTTGTTTTTGTTTTTATCATTTTAACTGAGAATTTGTAAAGAAGAAAAGAAAGCAAAAAGGTACCCACAACAGCCTAGAACAACTAAGCCCTCTTGTAATAGTAACACATTTGTATTTAACAATGAATCAAATGATGAAGCCATAATTTTTTTTTTTTTTTTTTTTTAAGGAGGGACATGAATAAAACTAAAATTTTGAACTAAAATAATAATGCAACTATCTTTTTATAACTATTTATATATTTTTTTTTATCTAAATAAACCAAGCCAATGATTGAACGTGATTTTTTAAAGAAATTTACAATATAAAAAATCGTGAATTTATATAATAATATCGTCAGTTTGTTTGGCGTTGTAACTTTGAAACATGAGATACTTGAAGATTAAAATTTGGGGTTTAGTTATTTTTTTTAAATCCCATATAAATGTCACAAGTAAAAAAAAATTCAACCAACAACACGTGAGATTGGATGGTAACGAGTCTATTTTTCTTTAAGTAAGGTCTTGGGTTTGAGCTTGTGTGTAGAAAACCAAGTATTGGAAGAGCTTTCCTCTATTGTAGAGGTTCGTGTAATTGAAAGCAAAGAGGGAAGATTTCGTGAGACTCTACTTGGCATACGGGTTGATTATTCGGATCCATATGGATTGCCTCGTAAAAAAGCAATACCGGATGATATTACGCCAAAACAAAAAATTCAAGAGGGGCAGACTAAAAATACTAACAAATTATACGACGATGAGAATAAAACGAAATGAGCTGCATAAACTCTTTAAACGGCAATATCTTCTAAAGCGACGACAGCTTGAAAAATGTTAATATCTTTATACGACGCAAACTTTTGGAAACTGTAAAAGAAGGAAAAAAAAAAGATCTCTAAAAACGTTTCGTCGTTTTTTAAACAAAAAACTAATCGAAGAAACGACAAAAAAGTGTAGAAAAGACATCATATTGGCAAGGTACAGAGAAACAGACATCATATCGACATAGAAACGACAGAAACGTATAGAAAAGACACATTGGGAAAGTAAAAAACTGTAAAAATACGTAAACACAACGGCGAAGTGGAAAACGACAACAGAAGTTTATAAGCTAGAAGAAACAAGAAACGACAAGTTGATTAGACGATGTTTTGAACTCTGTTCCCTAACGGAATCAGTTTGTTCACCGTCTTTTGAACTTAGCGGGGTCCGACGTCTGGAGTCTCGACCACCAAAACCTCGGCCCGACAAAACTCTACCTTAAACCCTCACTCCACTGTCGAGGGTTTTAGTCTTCTGTGTTCCCTTTCATGCAGGTTTCAGATATGAAAGCTCTCCGATCACTCTCCCTCCACAAACACCTTCTCCTTCCCATCAATAGCAAACCCATTTTTCCAAACCCTCCATTTTGCGTCTCCTCACACTCACAGACCCTCCAAAGCTCGAGATTTTCCCGCTACTTCCACTACACAAGCAATCTTTCCAGCTTCGATGCCGCAAGCACTAGCACTCGAATCGATTCGAGCTCCGACGCAAGATCCCCCAAAGTCTGGGCCGTCTTCGACCCCGTCTCCGGCAGAATCGTCACTCAGAAAGTCAAGAACGGGCAATCAGAACCGGAAGGAGAAGCCCAAAAGAGTTCTGGAGATGGGGTTGAGGATTACTCATACTCGTTGGAGGAGAGGACTTATGGGGGTGTGAGAAGGGCGAAATCGGTTAGTTTGAAGGACGTGGTGGGGAACAAGAAGAAGGGGGGGAAGGTGAAGACTTTGTGGGTTTGTTCGAGCTGCGGGCACACGGACGGGCAGTGGTGGGGGATGTGCCGGTCGTGCGATGCGCCTGGGACGATGACGGAGGTCTTGGAAGGCGATTCTAATGGCGGTAGGACTGGTGGGTTTTCCGAGAAAGTCGTGTCTTGGCTCCCAAAGAAGGAGGGTGATGTGCTTCCTATTCGGCTTCAAGATGTGCAACGCGGTATTGGTGGTCGAGATTGGCGCTTTTCCTTGTAAGTTGTTGTAAAAGAGTATGACTTTTGTTTTGGTGATGCTGTTTATTAATTAGTGTTGTTGATGTTTGCTCAGGCCTGGACTCTTTGGGAATGAAGTTGCTAGGGTGCTTGGTGGTGGTCTTGTTCCAGGTTAGGCCAATGTTGGTTAGTTAGTTGTTTTTATTTATACAATTATTATGTTTAATTTTTATATTAACTTTGTTTTTTCTTGGTCTGAAGGTATGACAAGAACAATATGATTTGCACATTGTAAAAAGCATGTCAAGTGTTTATAGGTGTTTTATTTAAATATTTATTTATTTATTTATTTTGCTGGGTTTGATTTTTGATATCCAGTCGCTTTGCATTGAACAACAGATGCTTTAGAAACAGTTTAGGTTGTTTTAGTGCATGGCACCTCTGAATTTCCTATTTGTCTAGACGCATTGATCTTATATTACAGCCTTTTAGATGATTGTTGCATTTACTCTTGTTACAAGCTCTTGGTGTGGACTTTCATGTGTATGGTGCCAATGTTTAGCTTGTATCTTTTTGTGTGTGAAGGTTCTTTGGTTTTGGTTGGTGGTGACCCTGGTGTTGGCAAGAGCACACTCTTGTTGCAGGTAGTAATTTCCTGTAATATGTGTCCTGATCTTACTTTGTAGCATGCGCATGACCTTTTCCGTTTCATTTCTCAGTAAATTTTATTTCTAAAGCCTAGTTCAATTTGTAGTTTTGTTTTTTGTGTTCAATTCTCATGTTAAATCATACTCATGAATCTAAAAATTTGGAAGGTTGCTGCCTTAATATCTGAAGGGTGTGAGCTTGGTGGACCAGCCCCGGTAGTATATGTCTCCGGTGAAGAGGTAGCATTTCACTGTCTTAGTTTTTTTTTCCTTTGGTCGAATCATTGCCCTAGCAGTTACTTGCGTCGGATTACCCTCACATATTGCTGTCACTTTTAGTACTTTCAGCAGACATTAACTCTGCTTAAAAGATTTGCAATAAGGCTGGTTTTGTTTTACTTATGTACTCTTGAAAGGTTTTGAAGATATATATTCACTTTGTACTTTCCTCATGGAAAATACAATTTCTCTTATCATATCTTCAGCAATGCAATGTTGCTGAATTCACTTTGCTGCTTGTTGACAGAGTATCGAGCAAATTGGAAGCAGGGCGGACCGTATGGACGTAAAAGCCAAGGAACTATTCTTATATTCCAGTACTGATATTGAGGTGCATACTTCTAGTTTTATGTTTTTAGACTTTTTCTTCTTCCAGTCAGGTTACCACTTTATTTGATTTGTGGTTATCACGGTGATGTATTTTTTTTACTCCTGTATCTATTGCATTTGTGGACATGCTTGAACCATATTTTTAGCTTGAATCGACTTGCGGAACATGTTGGATTATCTTTCTGGCCTGGAACATTGATCAATGAGGTGAAATTGTAAACGTAGTTGTTGAGTTTGCCTTCTTACAGGACATAATACAGAAGGCTCAGGCTCTATTACCTCGGGCTTTGATCATTGACTCAATTCAAACAGTTTATTTAAACAATGTGACTGGAAGTGCTGGAGGGTTATCCCAGGTTGGACTTTTTACTTGTAGTCTCTGTTAATGCCATATGTTATATTTCATGGGTTTGATCTCTACGATTGCTTCCCGTGTTAACCCTCCTCTGGGATGTGTTATATGAGATGGAATTTTTATACATTTGACAACTTCTTCTCAGTTACAAACAGGAATTTCTCCTGTTTTGCATCTGAATGTCCCTTTTAAGTTTTGTCTACTAGGTTCTATGGGTGGTTCACCTTGCAATCTAAAAATTGAGTGTGATTTTTATACTTATATCAAAGAGCACTAAGGACACATTTTTGTTGCTAGACTATATAACAAGTTCTGTGCTGCACATGTGCTGATACTGTGTAAATGCATATTAGGTAAAGGAATGCACGTCAGCTTTGCTGCGTTTTGCAAAAAAGACCAACATTCCTGTTCTGTTGGTGAGGTTCTGTTGTTAATAAAGAATCGTGTTTGGTTTCGTAAACCATGGTCTTCTTGTTTACATTTTCCCCTTCTGTTACTTGCAGATTGGGCATGTAACAAAATCTGGGGAAATTGCTGGACCCCGCGTCTTGGAGCATATAGTGGATGTTGTTTTATATATGGAAGTTGGTAACTGGAAACATTTCTTTTATTGGATGCATGAGATTGTCTTTGCAAATAGTTTTTTTTCTCGTTTTTTTCCTCTTCTTTCTTTGGCTGGACCTGGACCTCTTTATCGCATATTTTGTGGTGATCGTGGCAGGTTCTGAGTTAAAAATTCTGATTGCTGGCCTTGATTTTTATACATGTAAATTCACAGGGAGAGAAGTACTCGGCTCATCGTTTACTTCGATCCGTGAAGAATCGTTTTGGATCCACAGATGAGGTATGCTTTTCTTGTGAAAGATATTATCCAATAGAAGAAACTGCACTGATATTGCTGCTTCTTGGATCTAGAAGTTATTTGTGTTAGTTACGAGTCCTTTAAAATGTTTACGAAGGAACTGGGACAAAAATCACTTGCTTACACAATATGATGATTTGTGTTGTCAGCTTGGAGTATTTGAGATGTCACAAAAAGGACTGCAAGCAGTTTTAAATCCTAGCGAAATGTTTTTAAGTGAGGAATATTCAGGCTCGGAAATTTTAGCTGGCTTAGCTGTTGCTGTTACTATGGATGGATCTCGAAGTTTTCTCATAGAGATTCAGGTAGCTTTTTAATGGCTTCATGTTTCTCTCAAGCCTTCACTTTGTCCTCTTTCTAGCTTTGTCTAAAATTTGTATTTCAGACATATTTTCCACAAATTGTGTCCTCATTTTCATTGGCCATTAATTGTGGAGCGTCTACTATCATTAACTTTTTTATGATTTTTTTTAATGCAGGCGTTATGTGTATCTGGTTCAACTGTTTCACGACAGGTTAACGGAATTCAAGCTAGCAGAGCTGATATGATTATTTCAGTAAGTAAATATTCAAGGTTAAAAAAAATAGCATGTTATTTTCACCTTTTTCCATTAATTAAACCACGCACTTCTCCTCAGATGAGGATTTCCTCAACTTGGTAAAGAGGTTTGCATTAAAATGTTTTTCTTATTGTTTCAGCTTCAATTATGATTCCTTTTTGTTCGGAAATTTTTGCTGAGCTGAAACAAATAACTAGTCTTGTTTTATTGAACTTCATTCCTATGAACTTATCCATTTAATTGATGTCAAATTTTAGGTTTTAATAAAACAAGCTGGACTAAAGCTCCAAGAGAACGTAAGTCAAACTCGCAGGCCATTAGTCGCTGTTTTGTTCATTTCTTTGCGGTATACACTTCTTAATTAGATTATGCTATTTCTAGGCCGTTTTCTTAAATGTTGTTAGTGGGATAACGCTGTCAGAGACCGCTGGGGATCTTGCCATAGCCGCAGCCATTTGTAGCAGGCACGTCTTCTAACGACGACTATCTACTATTCCTCCTTGCAATTGATTAGGCTTCTATTATTTATGGATTGTGCACTGGATTCATATTTTTCGTTCTCTAGCTTACCAGAATATTTTTTACTGCATGTGTTTGATGAGCTTTTGTTTTTTTCAGTTTCTTGGAGTTCCCTATTCCTAATGATATTGCTTTCATCGGCGAAATTGGCCTCGGTGGTGAGATTCGTACGGTAAGCAAGCATATAATTTAATGCTGTTGGATTGAACGTCGCACTAATAATTTGCTAAAGCTAATAATTTGCTAAAGCCGAATGTCTGCAACAGCATTCTCGATTTTCTATCCTTAATCGGACCGTATGAATCTCTCCCTTTGTTACTTACTTGGTTGGTTTTATTCTTAGGTGCCAAGAATGGATAAAAGAATACATACAGTGGCCAAACTAGGTTACAAGAAGTGTATCATACCAAAATCAGCTGAGAAAGCACTAGCAACTTCAGAGCACGAGGGGATGAAAGTTGTGGGGTGCAGGAATCTCAAAGAGGTTATCAACAATGTCTTTACTACATATCGAAGTGGGCTAAATTGAAGCTACTTTTCTTGTTGTATTTTACTCTGTATATTCAATGTGTAAAGTTTCTGCCGCAGAGAATCTTTGGAATTGTTGATTTTTCAATGCTTGCTCACATTTGAGACGTTAAGATATCACCCAGATTGTGCTCTCTGTGTGCAACATTTTTTCGCGTTTCCTTTCTGGTGCAAGTTTAGAAGAGATTCCTCCAAAAAAAAATAAATAAATAAAGAGATAAAGCAAAAAGAACATGTATAAGGTTGTGTTCTCATTCGAACCTTATGAAACACCCTTTTTTTTAACTTAGGATCCTATTTAAAGAGGGATTAAACAACATAACATAAATTGGTGTATTTGTTGGGCTTGGTGCCTTAAAAGTTGTGACATTGTACTTTTTGACAATAAATAAATAAAGTAGCATTTATTATTATTTTGGTTGATTATATGTGTTATGAATACATTTGTAAACATCTAGAAAATTTCATGATTATTTATGTGACTATAAATTTAGCATATAAGTGTTATATGTTTAGGGATAAAATTTATAGATAATAATCTAAATAGTCCGTAACAATTAATTAAAGTTTGGGATCTTTAATATTACATTACAAGTACGGTCCAATCTCATTTAGAATGAAATAGTCATTATCCGGACTATTAATGTAGAGACATTGAATTGGAGGTACTTTATATAATGAGATTATATAGGACTAGATAAGATAAATTATGAAT
>CAMOHE010044616.1:0-90065 GCA_946598075.1 Artocarpus hirsutus
GCATTGGAAATGGTCTTAACAACCATTGGAAATGGAAAAGAAAATAAAAGTTCAAGATAGCAAATTGAGGCGGCAAATACCCATATGACACAGAATGCGAGCCTTTCCACATCAGCTCGAAGAGAACATATATCTGCCAAACAAATGTATGTCTGTGTGAGCAAAGGAATCAACCATGATATTGTCATAGAATAACACAGTTGTAACCCAACAAAAAAAAGAAAATGAGAAACTGAAAATAAAGAATCTGACCTTCTGTTAGAGGTTTTGGAAGCATGTCAATCAGTCGTTCAACAAGGTAAACTGATGTACCCCTTTGTGAAGCCTCATCGTCGAGTGGGGTGCCCGGGTGCACAAAATTTGTTACATCAGCAATATCTAGTGCGTGTCATTAAAGATGAACCTTCAGGCTCGCTTCTTTTATTTTTTTCTTTTTTAAAATATACTTTAAAACCAAAAAAGGATTACTATTTAGTTTAAAAAATCTGACAATATTACACATTCTAGAATGCAAAACTAAAATTAGTAATTTTTGCTGCATTAAATTTTTTTTTTTTCTTTTTGAAGGTAAGAAACATTGAAAATTTTATTTCATGAAAAGAAATTATACAACAAATTTCAGAGCTACAAAGTCAACTTCGGAACTAAAATTAAAACCTGCATAATCGTGACAATTTAATGCTATATCAGTTCACAACCTATTTAATTTGTGCTGTCTGTAAATTGTATGAAGTAAGACGTAGAATTCAATTTACTAACACGGAAATATATAAACTAAAGAGGATACGGACTCCAACTTCAAAATTTCCATTTGGAAGAGGAGTACAATGCAGAGCATCATCAATATCCTTACATCCTACACAAGCCAGAAACAAAGTATATCAGCGAGTGTTTTGAAATAACAAGTGAAAACACGCCAATACTAAATTACTTTGCATACCTGGAGGGTCCACACTAAATACACGCAGATGTCGAAGATCCTGCCGAATAGGATTCAACAAATCTTCAGAAGACACTGACCACGGTAAAGAAGGCAAGCAACCCAGAATTTGAGAGGAAAATGGCCGTGAATTTATATCATTCTCAATCAAGACAACCTGCAGGGAACACACAAACTAAATCAGTTTGTTTCCATCTTAACTTCACTGATCTGGTCCCCAAGACAGGAGTGGTCTCAAACAGTTTTTGGTTGACTTGAAAAGATCAAAGGTGACTCAAACAGATACACACACTAGAACATACCTCGGTTTCAGTATCTCTATCACCTATTTCTCCTATGGTCCGTACATAATGCCCAGAAGGGTATCGAGATTGACAGTCCCAAGAATCAACTGCCACAATTATTCTCTTGTCCAGAAGATTCTCCAGCTGTCGAGTTTGGATTCGAATTTTTGGAATTCTGTGATCTTTTGAGACAAACAAGGCATGAGCAACACCACCACTACCTGCGGGCATGAGCATTGGCTCCAGAGATCCACAATAACTGCATGAAATTTGGACTTTACATTATGCTACTGAACCTATAACTAAGAAGTGAGCATAGAACCCAACCTAACGACAAAACTAAACAAGAACCAGAGCATACAATTAAATACTCTTTAGTTACGCAGCTAAGTCAAGACACCATGAAAAGTATAACGCTTTCTTCTTGATGTATGAATGCATAAAGTACAGTATGATAAGCGTTGAATACAAACTAATTGCACCAAGATACGAAAATGTTAGCAGCTACACCATTATAGGGGGTAACATAACGCATATCATTATTAGTTATATCATATACGGTGTTGACTAGACCTTTGTCAATTTAAGAAAAAAACATGGGCATTCAAAAACAAGTTCTAGTTCAGAATGTCATTCATTATTATAGCATCATAAAATACAGTAAAAGAATACAATACCTTGGAGATGGTAAATCAGAAACAAATATTATAGAAGGTATCATTTTGAACTCCAAATTGAGTGAATAAATAAAGGAACAAGCACCACCACATCTAACAACCATTTAATAAAGGCAACAAGAAACAAAACCACCGCTCCTAAAATTAAACAACAGTAAGAACTCAAGTTAACTCACAAATGCCAGTTCCTCTTAATAATACCCACGACACAGCCAGATGGACGAGATGCGGCAGGAGCTGTTTCTCCAGAAGAACCTTGAACTTGGGAAGTAGTTCTAGGAGCATCATCGGCGCTACCTGGAACTAGGTGAACATCTTCTTCTTCCTCATCCTCTGCAAGGAAGAAAGTTAGAATTCGCAATAAACAGATAAGCATGGATGGGAGACAGAGAGATTAATCATCAAAGTGTTAGAAGAGCCATGCACCCATTTACTCGCAGATGTTTTACTCTACCACGCTCCTAGGCATCTTTGCATTTTCCTTGTAAGCTTTGCAACCAATCCTATCTATTCAGAGTCCAAACATTTTACACACAACAAGTTCACGACCTCCACTTGTTCACTACAACTCAGGCAAATAATGAAGGTTCCGGCAAAATGCATGGGTAGCAACTACTTAACACTCAACAAAATATGGAAAAAGGTAGAAGAAATGAATAAAAGATGTTCAAGGAAAAATTCACTACGGCTACCCCTTTACATTCAAGCAAACTCTAACCAAAGAATGGATTTTTTTTCCCCTTTTTTCCTATCCGATTCCGTAGACATTTTCATGTATAATATTATGTCTTGCACCTCCACCTCTTGGGGGCTTTGGTCAATTAGCACACCTTCATCTGCTATAGACAGAGCTTTCTCCTCATGCCATTGATCCATGGGCAGAAGTTCCACGGCCACTATGTCACCATCAAAAGCTCTATTCATGTTAGAGCGCCCATAAATTATTATTTCATCACCAATGCTCTCGCTCCCAACATATGCTTCGAATGGGTTGTAACGGTTAACGCGGAATTTTCCTTGATGATATATTCCGCGGTGCAAGCCAGAGGTAATCTCGGACATAGGCTTGTGCTAGAAAGGGTGCAAATAAGAGAGAAATATACGATTAAAATAATAAACTTTGTTTAACGGAACTTGCATGCCAAAAAAGAAATTAATTCAGTATAAGAACCTCTGTGAAAATGATTTTCCTCTTTGAGGATCTCAAGTCTTCAACATCCTCCATGGCTGTGTCTTCAGACGCAGGATGCACAAGCAGGTCAAGCAAATCTGGTCGGCCCAACGACTTGACATACGATTCGACTGAAAAAGCAACACAATAATACAACGCAAAGTTCACAAACAAGTGATTATTAGAATAGTCTTTTTAATTAGAATCCACCAAATTTTCATACATACTTGTCTCGGCAGAAATTCCGTCATCAATAGCCTTTCTCTTATTGTCTCTATCATTAGTAATGAGTAGAACTCGAGCTGCAGCACCAAGATGACTTTGATACCATTGGGCAGCCACTCGAATTGCTGCCCTTAAATATTAGAAACTAAAACTAAACAATGGAAATGGAATTTGCAGATAGATAATGATCAATTCAAGCCAATTTAAGCCAAAGGCACAAACAAACCTCTGTCATTACGGTCATTTTTAGTTTCTCCTTCCATTTGCTTTACATATGTATCCCTGCGCAAACAGTACATAGTTGTAATGTTATTACACAAACTAAACTAAGATACTAAGGCTAATACTAATACCAATACCAATTAATAGTAATACTAATACCAATACTAATGCTATCACTAACACTAATACTACCAATACTAATGCTATCACTGATACCGATACCGATGCTGACACTGACAAAAATACAGGCCCTGATACTAATACCAACACCAAGACAAAACCAAGACTAATATTAATACTCATACTAATACTAATACTAACACTAACACTAACACTAATGCCAATACCAATACCAACGCAAATGCTAATCCTAATACTAGTACCACTACCATACCAATACTAATAAATCCAAATACTAATACCAATACTAATATTACCAATATCAATGCTATTACCAAAGCTACTACTGCCAATACTAATGCTATGACTAATACCGATACCAATACTAATACTGACACCGATACCGACCCCGATACTAATACTAATACTCATACTAACACTAACACTAATACCAATGCTAATGCTAATTCTAATACTAATAAAAACATACTTGTGATGTTCATTGGAGAAAACGAAGAATCGCCTCAAAGGATCGGTGGAGAGAGCCCTAACTCGGTTGTAAACGGACAGGTTCCTGTTCTTAACCTCTTCGAGAACAATCGAGAGCAGAACGACATCGTCAATGGCAGGATTCTCGAGCAAATCAATCTGACTGAGAACGACATTGGTATCCAAGACGAGAATCGGAGAAGAGGAAGGTGAAATAAAGCGAGCATCTTTTTGGTTGCAGATTTTGCAGAAAGAAGCTCCGCAGAAGATGTCGTCGCGAAGATAGTGTTCTCTCACTACCTGGTTATGGAAGAAAAGGGAACAAAATTCAACCCTAAAAAGCAAAGTAGAGAGAGAAGAGAATCCATCGAATTGCTAGGGTTTGAGAAGATGAAGATTACCTTGGTGACTCTTCCGGTTTTTGATTTCTTGACAAAAGACTTGCTTTGCAACATTCTGGAAGATTGTTTGAGAGAGAGCTCTTTCTCTCTCTCTATGTTTATATACGCGTATATGTGTAGAAATGAATCGAAGCCAAAGTCCGCCGCTTTCAAGCTACTGAAGATTTGCTTCCTTAATGGACTGGTGGCGCTAAAGTACTGCTCTTTACGGAATTTTTAGAGAGAGAGGAGAGAGAGAGGGAACAAACGACTCTTTTTGGTCAAGACTGAAGTTGAGACAGGGGGGAAAGTGCAATTTTGGAAAGCGGAGGGCTGCTTCCGTTATTTAGGGATTAAAAAAGGCAAATACATTTATTTAGGGCCTTATTTTTATTTTCTTGAGGAAAGGTTTTTGTTTTTATTATTTGGGGTATTTTCACATTTATTTATTACTAGTTGAAAAATATTAAAAAAATATTTTGGAGTTTTTTAAAATGTTATTTTAATATTGATCTTCTAGACATAAAATGGCTAACTTCTAATAATTTCTTTATCAAATATGAAAATAAATACAATATAAAAAAATTATATATAAAGTTAAATATGGGAGTTTGTTCTTTTTTATTTTTAATGATGTTTAATTTATTAAAATATAAATTAGATCTTTTTATATCTCAAAAACAAACTCAATATACTAAAATAATAATCTTAAAAATTACAAAATACGTTTTTCTTATATATATTTTTTAAATAACAACATACCAAATCAAATTTTGACGTAAAGATCCATATACCGAAACCACAAAAAGGCTATTTCTTGTGTTTTTGAGGGGACAAAAACAAGTGCAAGAATTATAATACCCAATAACAGAACGAAAAAAATTTAAAAATTAAGAATTAAAAAAGAGATGACGTTAGATATGACGTTAGATTTGTTTGACAAACAGATAGAGACTTGCTTGTCTTCGTAGACGAACACACGGAACGCGCAAAGAAAGAAAAGAGAAAGGGAAAGTGGAGAGAGAAGTGATGGGCGGGTAAAGCTTGGAATAATGTTGGTTTGCCACGGGAGAAGGATACGACCTTCTTCCTTTTCATCTTCTTCTTCTCTGATTCTTATTCTGTCTGATTTACCGCAAGATCACGATGATGAAACGCCGCCGTTTCATGTTCCCATGGCTGCTCATCTTCTTCATCCTCCTCGCCGGAATCTCCAGCTTAAACGACGGCGTATCCACCTCCAAAGGCTTTGGCTTTGTACCAGCACCAGTACCGTTATCAACGTCTCTCATGTCGCCTGCGCGCCGCTCACTCATGTCCCTTTCTCCGTCAGTCAGATATACATATATATATATATATTAAATTTATTAATATTGATTAATTTGGTTTTTTTGCTATTAAAAATTGGAAATTGAAACAGGCAACAACGCAGCAGCAGCAGGAGGACGACGTTGATAGCGGGAGCGGAAGGCACGATTTATTTGGTGGAGAGTAGGACGATGAGGGTAATATGGTCATTCTCTTCGGGGCCGCCCTTGTACACCTCTTACCAGTCTGCTGACTTTCTTCGACAAAAGGACTCATTCTATATTGAATCTGGTGATGACTGGCACTTGTACATCCACAACCTTCAATTTGCTACACGTATGGTATGCATAATATATACGGGTCAATTAATCAAGTTTTGCTATTGCATAATTTGACTTTTCAACTATTCCTCGACCGGCGGCCCGTTCACCATGGCACGTTTTAATTCATTGTTCCATAGTAGATATAACAAGTTATTGCTACGAATCTCGAGATATTGTTACCCAAAATTTGAATTTTAGGATTACTGCTAGCTTCTCCACAGCGCATGAATTTTCTTTTGAAGGTGATGATGATTTCAGCAAAAACAAACGTGTATGTTATAATAGTGGCACATTAAAGCTACCACATTGTAGAATTAGAATGGGACAACAAGTAAAGTTCTCTGTTTATAGAATTAGAATGGACATGCCGTGGCAATTCTCTTTCTTTATTCTTTGATTTGTTTGCTTTTGTACCTTTCTTTTGTCGTCGATGAGATGATTAACTGTTGCACTTGTAGAAACTTCCACACAGTATCGAAGATTTCATAAAAAGTACGCCGTCCATGTCGGATGAGGGAGCGGTTACACTTGGATCCAAGACCACTACTGTGTTTGAGGTTGACCCTGTGCTTGGGACCCTTATTCGCACTTATTCCTTATCTAATATTCCATCCGAATCCAATTCGACAAAAGTTGAGAGTTTTATAAATCCTAATGCAACTGCTATGAGTAATAATCAGTTGGTCAATTCCGAATCTACAAACCCAAACCCTGCTAAGATGCGTCTCCAGATCATGAGGACGGATTATATGCTGCAATCGTTTGCCCCTGACTCAAATAAGGTTTCATGGAATATGACTATCGCTGAGATTGGAGCTGCGTTACTTTGTCAAGATGTTCATGATGATCCACCTAACAGTACCCCCTCCACCACTGAAGAAGATATTGCTTTACCGTTGTCATGTCAATCTCAAGCATTCATCTTTCGCCACCGAAATCATGTCTTGTTAGAACCGATTGCCCCTCAAGGACTAAAACATGATGACACTATTCTCATGATGCCTTCTTCTGAGGGTGAAAAGCCTTCACATGTTCGTCAGGATCATGAAAAGATGCTTCCGGGATCTGTGATAACTGCTAATGATTCAGATCTCAAAGTTGACCAGAATGTGAGAATTCATCGGAACAACATATTTGGCAATTCAATTGGTTGGTCAACGGCATTGTCTCTCATATCAGTTGGTATTCTTATGGGCATTGTTGTCCACCGATACGCACTACTGATTAAAGAAAAGGTTCTGTTACATGAGCAACCAACAGAATCTGATTCAAAAGATTCACTCTCGAACAAAAAGAAGATTCAGAATTCTGAGGAGAGTAATGGCATTGTTGATAAAAAGAATAAACAAGTGTCATCAGAAAATCAGGATACTCTTGGAAACAGCAAGTGTGATGACAAAACACGGTTAGATGTAAATAAGCTCTTTGATTGTGGTGCTGACGGACGGAGGATTGGTAAGCTCATTGTCTCCAATACAGAAATTGCAAAGGGGAGCAACGGCACTATTGTGCTTGAGGGAATTTATGAAGGTCGGCGAGTTGCCGTGAAACGCCTTGTCCAAGCTCATCACGATGTGGCTTTCAAAGAAATTCAGAATCTTATTGCTTCTGACCGACACCCAAACATTGTGAGATGGTACGGGGTGGAACATGATCAAGATTTTGTTTATCTTTCACTTGAGCGTTGTACTTGCTCCTTGGATGATTTGGTTCAAATATATTCAGATTTTTCTCAATATCCGGCATCTTGCAAGGACCATGCTACAATTGAGTATAAAGCCCGCTTGGAGTCGGTGAAGCATGTCATGCCAGCTGTTAATTTGTGGAAACTTAACGCCCAGCCATCGCCTCTATTGCTAAAATTGATGAGGTTGGTCAAGAGCTCTACTAATGAAAATGCAATATAACTTGATAATATAGCAGATGATGGTCTTTTCTATTTACTTAAATGAGAATGAGTCTAGCATCAATTTAAGTTTGTCTTGTAGCTCAACAATGATCGTGTTTTCTTATGCATCCCTTGATAATCTTTATAGATAACTTTATAAATCTTGCTCAAGGTTTTGAAGGTGCCACAGCTTATGCTTCAAAGACATGTTGTCGCATATCCGTTTAGCATATGTGAAACAAGTATCTTCTATATGTCATAAAATAATGATTTAGGTGTGGTTAGGAAAGTCTTTGAAGCTAGTTTGAGTACTACTGTAAAGTAATTAGTAATTAACACTGTTTAGTTTTATGAGAGTTCTATGTTTTATCTAATGCATGGCATTTATATATCATCTTCTTATCTTTTTTTTTTTCGTCTGTGTTTGTGTGTGCTCTTGTATGTTCCACAGGGATGTTGTTTCCGGGCTAGTGCATTTGCATGAATTGGGGATTATTCATCGGGACTTGAAGCCTCAAAATGTTTTGATAACTAACGAAAGATCTTTATGTGCAAAGCTTTCCGATATGGGCATAAGCAAACGCCTTCTTGAGGATATGTCTTCCTTGGATCATCATGCTACTGGCAAGTGCCTCTTCTTCCCAATTAACTCTCGTACACATTTCACAAACAGACTTGGTTCTGGTGTAGTCTAGCTACCCTCTTTGTGTCCAATGTTCTCTTCTTTTTTCTTTTTTTTTTATCAAAAGAACTTTTATCGTTGATATATGCTAATATTTGTATGCTTTCAATCATATGCTCGAGTTAATTTTAGGTTGTGGCAGTTCCGGTTGGCAAGCCCCTGAGCAGCTTCTTCATGGACGGCAAACAAGAGCAGTGGATTTGTTTAGTCTAGGTTGCGTCCTCTTTTTCTGCATCACCGGCGGTAGACACCCTTTTGGTGACCGTCTGGAGCGTGATATAAATATTGTAAAGAACCAAATGGACCTCTTCTTGTTGGAGGGCATACCTGAAGCTTTTGATCTTATTTCTCGTTTGCTAAATCCTGACCCTGAGTTGAGGTTAGAAAATACTATCCTTCAACTTGAATTCTTAGTATTGTTTCATAATGTTGATTGTCATTGTGTTTAATTTATGTAGTATCTAAAGTAGATTCTTTTTCTACCTTAATGCAAATTTGTTTTCTCTTATCCTTTTAAAAGAGTTTACATCGACGAAACAATCTTGTTTTTCTTGTCAGGCCAAAGGCATTGGAGGTGTTGCACCATCCTCTATTCTGGAAATCGGAGATGAGACTTTCATTCCTTCGCGACACTAGTGACAGAGTTGAACTCGAAGATAGACAGACTGGCTCTGGTCTTTTGAAAGCGATTGAAAGTATTGCACACGTAGCTTTGGGTGCAAAATGGGATGAAAAGATGGAGCCTGTATTTATTGTTGACATTGGCCGTTACAGGCGGTATAAGTATGACAGTGTCCGAGACTTATTGCGAGTCATGCGAAACAAGCTGAACCATTATGGAGAACTCCCAAAAGTAATTCAGGTTAATCATTATCTTATCTCACGCTAGTCATGTTCTTTGGTTTTTATGCATGTAATTTCGATAGTCACTCATTTTAGCTTCTTCTATAAAGCAGGAACTTGTAGGGCCAGTACCCGAAGGTTTCGATGGCTATTTTGCGAGTCGATTCCCGAGGCTCCTGATTGAAGTATACAAAGTTATGAGTCAATACTGTAAAGAAGAGGAAAGATTTCAGAGATATTTCAGAAGCAGTGGGGAGTAGTAGCTTAGCTTTGTTGGCTCAGTCTTGTTTCTTGCGATTTCTATTGGTATTCAACTTATTTATTACCTGCCGGGTTGTCTGTAAATGTAGATATAGTTATAGCATATTGTGTATGCCATAAAAATCCGTATAAAATTCGTATTGATTAATGTTAAATAATACCGATAAATGTTGTCAGCAAATTCTTTCTTTTTTTTTTTTTTTTTTCAATTGACTTTCCACTATGTTTGCCAAGAATGTTTGGTCTATGATTATTATGTACATTATACACATATTAAGAAAGGACTTGAGGCAGTTTTTTGAGTCCTATTACAACATCTGTTTATGTTCTCTTTTGATCATTCCCTTGTCCATGACCTGCCCATTAATAGGTTTGAAACCAAAGTGTATCTGAAATCTAATCAAAATCGAGAGAGATAGAGAGAGATTTTGCAGCTGCTTTATAATGTTTAACTGAGTTTATCAATTTGTTTCTTTACATTACATAAACAACAATTTGACCAACGAATTGAGGCTCCCAAGATCCCCAGATAGAAAAATAAGCGTCTTTAAACCAGATGGAAATAGTATGATTGCCATATGAGCTCCAACGACACTGCCAAACCGGAAAGGGAATCATTCATGTCATTTCATCTCAAATTCTCACATCTATAGCGGAAATTCAAGGGCCGACATTCATTTCAAACTCCATCACCACCTGATCCTGTATCCATACCAGATCTCTCCATAGCAGAAATGGCAAGACTTGGCCTCTCACTACTGCTTCTCTCAACCCTGCTAGTCCTCAACATGGCTGCCAATGTGGCAACCTTCACCAACACAATTCCCAGATCATCATTGTTTCCAGACCTCGCATTTGGGAGACAATGGCTGCAGTGAGCATCATTGTTCACATCAAACTTGTACTAGGAATACATTGCAATTAAAGGAAACAAAATAAAAATTAAGAAAAAAAGAAAGAAGACCATAATGAATTGATTTTATTCCTTGAAGACGGTAATGAATACAAGCAAAACTTACCGGATTCAACAAAGTGCATGTTCTACACTCGCACATAGTAGTTTCCTCTATATTATGTCAGTATCATCACAGCTAATCATGGATCTGGAACACGTCTTGCAAGACAAGTCCACAAAATTGGATCCTAAGTGGCCATTAGTAGATTGAAATGAAGAAAATTTAACTGATTTACAACTTATTTTCCAAGATGTCGTATTTGTTGCATGGAAACCTGGATAGCAACCAAGCTTTGAGCTTCCTTCTCCATCCTTGACAGCTTCACCAGAAATAGAACCATACCAAAGATCATCCTGCACTCTCCTTCTGCAGCCATTGTGACAGCTTGTATTCTACCAAGAGCAAACATAATAGAAGAGATACCAGACAGGATTGCTTTTGTGCTGCAGAAAGTGCCATTGCACAAGGAGAAGAGAGAGATGGTTGGCGGGAAAACCCACCCAAATGCCTCCCGAGAACATCGAATCCCTCCTCTATGCCAGTCATTCCCTAGGCCATCAGCTCCTTGCATTCCTATACACAAATTAACAACTTCTTTATCTCCTTGAAAAAGATACTCTTTTCTTCTTTTCTTTTCTTTTCTTTGTATCTCCTTAAAAAAGAGCTCACCACTAACATACTATTAAAGAAAGAGAAGTAAATTGGAAACCCGTCTTATAGATTCTGAACTGTAGCAAAAAATATAAATTGTGGTTGAATGTGTGAAACAAATGGGGCAAGAGAAAATGCAATGAATCACTCACAATTTCAAATATATACAAGCACATATGTTGTGAAATAAGTGACCTTTAAATCCATACGCAGATTACTACCACAAGACAAATACAAGTCTTTTCTAATGTAATACATTCCACACCAACAGAAGAGCAAACCAAACAACAAAACAATAAGAAATTCAACATAAATAACAAGAACAATAAGGGAAAAAAAGAAGACCTCTCTAAGTTCATACCAAAGCTTGTAGAAGCTAGCATTACGAGAGGCGTGAACATTGTGACAATGCTCATGAAGCATAGTATCAAGAATTTGATCGAAGGGGAAGAAATCCCAGTCCCTATTTGGCCTCCGAAGCCTGAGCTTCACCTGAACTTCTCCTACATTCTCCTAAAAGAGATGGATTGTTTAGGCTGCCCTTCATGCATTTTCCGATCCAAAAAAAGTCACCGAAAACAGAACTACACAGCACATGAAGAATATAAGAATTTGAGCTTTAAAGGGATAAGGAAAGTGAAGATCGAAAACCCGTTCTTAAAAATCAGAAAAATACGTGCTTTATAGCAGAAACAAATTTAACTCTTTTCACGTAACTGTAAAACGGAAAAAACTCAGCCTTTTGACGAGCTGAGCCAAAAAGTGATTGTTGGGTTAATCAGAATCAGAGGGGATACCAGAATTCAGCGAGAAGCTTGACACGCCAAAGCGGTTACACATAATGGGCTGGACTTGTTTGGCGACTCTCCATAATCTTCTTGGCTTCCTCTTCCCCTGGCTGCTGCTTCAAGGCCTTTATCTCCCATACCTTGTTCAAGTCTCCCAAATTCATGCTTTCAAGCAGAAAAAAAAAATAAATAAATAAATAAAAGAGTAAGTAAAATAAAAGCAACTGCTTTGCAGATTATTTCATTCATTCAATTATCATGTTATAAGCTTCATATTAAGTGGCAAATTAAAACCACCTAAAAGGTTGAATTGAACAATTAAGCTAATTTCAAGTGTATAGCTTTTTTGAAACAACAAACAAATTATTTGATTTAATTAAATTTAATTTTCTAGGAAGAAGTCTTGGTAGTCATTAACATGAGAGAAACGCAAGGACCAGTGACTTGTAGAAAACATTTCATTCTAACATGAACCAAACATGAAATTTTTAATTAACAATACATTCATAGGAGAAAACTTATGATTGAAGCCTATGAACTTGCCTAGAATAGAAAGTTGACAAAAGTTATGAACTCTCTCTCACCTAAATTTGCATTGTAGGCTTGTTCACTGGGCTTCGAAGGGTGGAGCAGAACTCTCCCTCTCTCTCTCTGCAGTGCTTCTCCTTTTTAAAATTTTTCCTTTTCTAAAATTTGATTAGTTAAATCTTTTAATTAAATTCTGTTATTCGATTTCACTAATTAACTCTGTTTTTCAATTAGGAATTCGTTAATTATATAGTAGTTAGGAATTGATAAAATAGTTAAAAGTTATTTGACTTGCTGAGTTAAAAATAAATAAATTAAAGAATTATAGAAATAATTTACCCAAAAAAAGAATTATTGAAATAAAAAATAAAAAAAGGTCATTTTATTTATTTATTTTTGTGCTAAGTACGGGGGATTTGTGACATATATATATATATATATTTTTGGGTAAGTGAGGTGCGAACAAAACTCATAAAAACAAAAGGGTCAAAACTTGGGCTGAACAGGAGATCACAAAAAGCTGGGAAGAGAAAAATTTGATTACTATGATTAATTGGTTCGCATTAACCCCAAAGACGGTCCTTTGTCCCACTTCCCCATCCCCCGATCGATTTTCTCGCTTTAAAACTGAAAACCCATCTTCTTCTCTTCACCTTCCTTCTCAATCAATAACTTCACCTATCTAGATATATACATACACACACACATATATATATAGGCGAGAAAGTCAAAGGCATAGTTTGCGTCTTTGACTGATTTGACTGTTGGTTTGTGCTGTGGGTTTGGATTGGTTTTTGCTTCAGAGAGTTCAACAATGGCGGGAATAGCTATCGTTTTGGATCTGTTGAGGAAAAACCCAAGCTTTTACACTTCTCAAAGCATTCACTCTTGTGGGTTTTTCTCCGCCACTGCTGCTGCCGCTTCCCTCGCCGCCGGCACACCTTTGGCCTACAAAGCCTTATTTGGGTACCCTCTCTCTCTCTCTCTCTCTCTCTCTATATATATATATATATATGTGTGTGTATGTATTATATCAATTTGTGTGTTTGTTATGGTGGGTTGTGGTAGTATGGACTAATCAGGATATGGGAATGTGCTGATCTTGTTTTGGTTGATGGGTACTAGTCTTTGTTTGGATATTTTCGCATTCATGTTTGTTTTACTCTATTGGGGTTTTGCTCATATGGAAAACTGTGTTCAGTTTGGGATTGCGATGATACTACAAAAATTGATTTTTGTATTGGTTTTTAGACCAAATGTTTTGTTTCTGTTTTGTGTTGGTTTTGGTCTCAAAACCAGGAAAGCACCTTTTCTTTTGGCATCAATCTCCCATCAACTAAGAAGCAGCAATTTTTTTTTTTTTTTTGGGCATGAATTTCAGGGCTGTTTGTAAGAATGGACTGGTTAAAAAAACTTTATTAAAAAACAACTAAAATGACTTCAGAGCGATTCCGTCAGTGTAAATATGAAAATGGTTATTTTGCTTAATTTCACTTTGTAGGGTAGACAATTTAGCCAACTTCCCCAATTTTCCATCTTCAAATTAAAAAATTGATGGAAGCTATGGCATAATCTGGGCATTAATTAGATTGAGTGTTGATTTTTTTTTTTATCAATTGAATAATTCTTATTTCTTTTACCATTTGTTTTGGAAAATTTCTCTCTCTTTGGCTGAACTTAGACCGTGTACTGATTTTTAGCTATTGTTGGGAACAGTAATTTCAGGATACCGGTTGCTCATTGTGATGCTGGAGCAGCATTGTCCGAAGATTATGTTTCTAGTTTGCAAAGTGCATCAGAAAGAATCCTTCAGAATGATGCTATTAAATACAGTGCTAAGGAGTACAATATTGAGTTAAAGCCTCTATTCTCGGCTTTTGAGTTTAGGACGCTTGCTTTGACAACTTTGAGGTCTTTTTTGCTGTTCTACTTACCTCTTATAGAGCCCCATACAAATTTGGAAGAGGATGATGAAGACTTTCTGAAGGAAACCAATGAAGGACAGAGTGTAGATTATGTTGCTCCTTTCAAAAAATCTGTCAAACAAATCTGTCGTGAGGTGGGTTGTTTTGAGTTTCCATATTATCAATTTTATCAGGATAAGATTTTCTTTGTGCCCATCGATTATGTCCTTCATAGGTTTGAACTGAAATTTAATTTTTTGTTAGAAAAACATTGTAGCAAAAAACGTGGTCTTAGCAATTCTGATGTTCTGCTCTTTGAGTTTTTTCATCTCAAGAGGCATGTTATATTCATGTGATGTTGTACAAGACCACTTTGTTTTGGCTGAGAAATCATGAAAAAGTGGTTTTTTTTTTTTTTTGGCAACAGTTTTCTACAAAGGTTGATAACTCAACTAGGATCTAATGCAGATTTAGTTAACCGACTTATATTTTGCATCTTGTCATAGACTACCATTGTGACTACTAGAAGAATTTTGGAAAGAATGGTTGTACACTATATCTCCCAGCAAATGGCGTGGAAACTTTTGAAAGGTACTTGCTTTCCCCAGTTTGCTTTTAATTTTGTTTCAAATAATCTTTACAAAAAGAATGAATGAACAAATGGTCTTACAACAAACTTTTGGATGTGATTAAATTCCACAGATGTTCCAAAATCAGCCACACGCAAGGCTGCAAGAGGAATGCCTACTTATGTTTTCTTCTTCAGAGTTAGCCGAACAACCTTCCGAGGTTATATTTTAATAAAACAGATTTCCTCCTTTTATTCTTTTTTTTTTATTATTATTTTGTTTATTTTTATTTTTATTTTTATTTTTTTGCTTTTGCTTAAGCTCTTGATCATACCATGTTCCAATATTTTTGCTTAAGCAGGGCACTTTCTAGGAGTTGCAGCATCATGGATCGTTCAAGTTGCCATAGAAATTTACCGATTCTTCACTCGCTTCTTATATTCTAAAGAAGAGGTTGATGAAGTTGAAACGGCAGAAGTCAAAAATCTCGGGAAGAAGATTTCAGGTACTACTGTCAGGTGCGGAGCATCACTAATTTTTGCTTCCATTGGAGCGGGGATTGGTGCCACCCTTTTTCGCCCTTCAATTGGCCAATGGATTGGTAAGCATTTTTTTTTCTAAATATCTTTATGATCCCTTTGGTCTTGAGTCTTAAGCCAACGTAATCTAAATACGCATCTTTCTGCAGGCTGTGCCGTTGGTGATTTGGCGGGACCTATCATTGTATCGTCTTGCATTGAGAGAGTCTTTCATCTCGAAATTTAGGTGATAGATCTAATTTTTCTGAGATATTTGGAGCTTGCTTTAAATTTGACTTATGTACTTGACAATTTTTGAAGCATTTTTTATGATGAATTTCAGGGAAAAAAAAGGGATCAAAAAGGGATTGAATCATTTTTAGCCGGAATTGATTTGAGCAGTTGTTGGAGAAGCCATTTTGATATTTTTTAGAGTTTGTAACTTATGTAGGCGATTGGGATTTATTACAGATCATGTTTTTCTCTAGTAACAATTATGACTGAAGGTGGGTGAATAAATAATAATTTTGCTTAACTATGAACTACGGCACATGTTAAACCCAACTCTTCCACACTTGTGTGATTAACAAAGAAGGGAAAAGAAAAAGCCTCTTCTACTTGTATTGGTTGGGAAACGGGTGATTTGCGTTATTATGTACTAAGTTGTTCTTGCTTGGTACTCAACCACAATTTGCAATTGGGATTTGTCTCATTTGGTTGAAATGTATCTGCAAAAATAATTCCAAAAGCTCGGCATAGTCTTGTGATGAATTGCAAGGTATTTTGAATGAGAAATCTAAGTATATTCATTCTAATGTCTGATATATTTATATAGTACATTGAATGAGTGAAAAGAGAGAAAATAAGAAACTAATTCTATCTTAAATTTGAAAAAAAAATAATTTGAGAATAACTACCCTATCTAAATATTATACACTAATTGAATCCCACAAAATCAGGGATCTATATCTCGATACTCTCCCTCAAGCTGAGGAATAGATGTCTTCAATTCCCAGCTTGAATACAAGATCATGGAAGTTTGAAATGTTTATCCCTTTTGTTAAAACATCAACCACTTGATACTCTGAAGGAACATAGGACATACACATGAGACCTTCTTTTAACTTTTCTTTGATGAAATGCCTATCAATCTCAATATGCTTCGTCCTATTGTGTTGTATAGGGTTATGAGCAATATTGATTGCTGATTTGTTATCACAGTATAGCTTCATAGACCTTTGCCATTTGACTTTCAAATCATCTGGTATGATTTTTAGCCATAGTAGTTCACACAATCCTTGAGCAATAGCCCTGAACTCCAATTCTGCAGATGACCTTGCTATCATATTCTGCTTCTTGCTTCTCCATATCACCAAATTACCACCAAGGAAAGTACAATACCCAGTAGTTGATCTTCTATCCACTAGAGAACCTGCATCGGTATAAGCTTCTAAAGTCAGTGAATTGTTCTTCTTAAACAAGATTCCTTTCCCTGGGTTGCCTTTCAAGTAGTGCAATATCCAGTAGGCAGCGTGTAGGTGAGACTCCCTCGGATCATGCATGAATTGACTAACCACGCTTACAGAGTAGGCTATATCTGGTCGAGTGTGAGCAAGGTATATAAGTTTACCAACTAGCCTTTGGTACATCCTTTTGTCTACAGTCGGTTCTTCTTTGGCTTCTCCCAACTTGTTGTTCGGATCCATTGGAGTAGAAATTGGCTTACACCCAATCTTTCCTGTTTCTACCAATAAATCGGTCACATATTTTTGTTGAGAAATGAAGATCCCTTGTGTGGAATATGCCACCTCAATACCAAGAAAGTACTTCAATTTTCCCAGCTCTTTGATCTCGAATTCTTGTGCCAGTTTCTGTTTTAATTCATGCTTCTCTTTTTCATCATTTCTAGTCACTATAATGTCATCCACATAGACTAGAAGAGCAGTCACCTCCCCTACAACAGAATGTTTAATGAAAAGAGTGTGATCACCTTGACTTTGGTTATACCCGGACTTCTTCAAGACCTTTGCAAGTCTCCCAAACCATGCTCCAGGATATTGTTTTAACCCATAAAGAGCTTTCCTTAGCTTGCATACCTTGTTACCTGTGTCCCTTGTAAATCCCGGTGGAATATTCATGTAAATTTCTTCATCTAGGTCATCATGGAGAAATGCGTTTTTGACATCATATTGCAGCCAGTTGAAGTGGGCGGCCAATGATAGTAAGATTCTTACAGTGTTCATTTTCGCAACTGGAGTGAAAGTTTCCTGATAATCCACCCCATAAGTTTGAGTGTACCCTTTGGCTACCAATCTGGCCTTATATCTCTCCAGTGATCCATCAACTTTGTATTTTAATGTAAAAATCCACTTACAATCAACAATGTTCTTCCCTTTCGGTTTATCAACAATCTCCCATGTTTTATTCTTTTCTAATGCACTCATTTCCTCTCTCATAGCATCCCTCCATTCTTTTTTTGATAATGCCTCAGAAATAGTGTTAGGTATAGTAATGGTGTTAAGACTCGCAATGAACTTCTTGTGGGCAGGTGATAGATGTTTAAGGGAGACATAATGTGACAATGGGTAAACAGGTCAGCTAGTGCATTCTCTGGAAGCTTTCTGATTGCAATAGGCAAGTCTAGGTCATCTATTGGGTTAGTAGAAGTCTCGCTCATTTGTGTGTGCAGAGGTGAGTTCGATCTTACCATGTTTTCATTTCTGGAGCCTGGGTTTGATTCTTGGACCTGTGTCAGTTCTGGAACGGTCTTTCTCCTTGAAAACACCTTAGAGAACCTCGAAAATTTAGGGGTGACACTGGCTAGATCAGTAGAAGTTGAATCAGGTTTACTATCTTGAATAGAATCGGTAGGAATTGAATCAGCTGAAATTGCTGGACTTAGATCAGTTGAAGGAGTTGACGACTCGGATCAAGACTTGGTGGATTAGTTGAAGGAGCTAACTCGGGTGGAGTTGAATCAGATTTACCATTGCGAGCTGGAGTATGAGGTAGGTCAAGGGAGGTAAGTGGTTCAAAGGAGTCACAAGTGCTATCTTCCATCATGGAAATCTCCCCCTGAAGAGAGGACTTGGAGAAGAAAGGGGTATGCTCAAAAAAGGTGACATCAGCAGAGATGTAAAACTTCATGGATAAAGGATTGTAACATTTATACCCCTTTTGAGTGGATGAATATCCGAGGAAGACACATTTAATGGCTCGAGGGTCCAATTTATTCCTATTTTGGCTATGGACGTGGACAAAGGCAGTACACCCAAATACCCTAGGAATCAGCCCATTTGAGGTTCTGAAATGAGGATATAAATTATTAAGAAGTTCTATGAGACTCTTATTATCTAGGACACGTGAGGGAAGTCTATTGATCATGTATGTAGCAGTAAGGACAGCTTTGCCCCAATACGACTTAGGAACATTCCCTTAAAAAAGTAATGCTTGGGTGGTATTAAGTAAATGCCTATTTTTTCTTTCAGCTACCCCGTTTTGTTGGGGCGTACTAACACATGATGAATCGTGGATAATGCCTTGGGATTGAAAATATGGTGACAAAATCTAGTTAAAGTAGTCTTTAACATTATCTGTCCTAAAACTTTTTTTCTTAACTCCGAATTGGTTTTGGACCATGGAATGAAAGTTGGGTATAACACTACTAACATCAGATTTTGGTCTAAGAAGAAAGAGCCATGTGACCCGAATGCAATCATCAATTAAGGATGAAAACCAACATGCCCCAGAAACATAGGTTTTGTAGCAGGTCCCCATATGTCGCTATGAATCAAATGAAAAGGATAAGAACTTCTTTTATTACTAATAGGAAAAGATACACGAGTATGTTTTGCTAATTCGCAAATATTACATTGAAACTCAGAAATATCTAATCCTTGGAATAAATGAGGAAACATGACTTGTAAAACCCTAAATGATGGATGGCTGAGACGTAGGTGATGTGGCCAAATGGAGTCTTTATTTGAGGAGGTAAGAAAGGACAAAGGTGGTGTACGTCTAGTTTTCTGAGAAGATTCAAGGTAGTAAAGACCATCACTTTCCTTAGCAAGTCCAATCCTCTTCCCCGAGCCCTGTTCTTGGAAAACACAATAAGAGGGAAAAAAGATAGCATAACACTTGAGATCATGAGTAAGCTTTTGAATGGAAACCAGACTTGCTGATAGTTTCGGTACATGGAGGACATTTTTAAGGCTGAGGTTAGGTGTGATATGTACATCTCCGAATCCTGCAACTGTAGCTGGAGTTCCATTTGCCACTGCAATCTTTCTATTACTTGGGCTTGGAGTGTAGGTGTGAAAAAAATTAGAGGTGGGGGTCATGTGGTATGTAGCACCGGAGTTTATAACCCAGGAGTTATTAAAAAAATTTTCTACAGCATTCATACAAAAAGGAAATGAAGGTTTACCTGAGAGAGCTAAAGAGCAAGTTCTAGAAGACTTGTCAAGGGATCCTAGTAAGCCTTTCAATTTCTCAATCTCTTCACTGTTGAATCCTCCTGTTGCTAAATTCTCCCCTGGTTTTGACTGTTCTACCGTGTGTGCTTGGGTTCGCTGTTGCCCTCTACGATTTGCCCATTCTTTGCTTGGTGGTTTACCATTGAGCTTCCAACATTTTTCCTTTGTGTGCCTTGGTTTCTTGCAGTAGGTACACCAGAGAGTATCTTTGTTTTCCTTCCACTGTTTTTTTCTTGTCATGAGTTTAGGAGAGTCACCCTTTTCTTTCTCCAAGCGTTCGGTTCTTGCTTCTAAGGCTGACCCGTCCATGTGTCGTGGCTCAAGCATGACACTTCTTCTACTTTCCTCTACACGTATCAATGAAATGGTTTCTTCTAGAGATGGTATGTCTTCTCTGCCTAAGACTTGAATCCTGACCTGATCAAATTTAGGGTTTAATCCAGCCAAAAAATCATACACCCTATCCTTTTCAATAAAATTCCTCAAGATCATGGCATCCTTAGGACATTTCATCTCTATTACCCTGTAATAGTCTAATTCTTGCCACAGGTTTTGTAAAAATTTGCATACTCGGTGACAGATTTTTCTCCTTGCTTAGTGGCTTCAGCTTTGACTTTGATCTCGTACACTTGAGCAGCGTTTTGGGCCTTTGAATATGTGCGATGAATGCAGTCCCAAATTTCCTTTGCAGTAGTAAAAAACATACACGTGTCACTAATTGTTGGTTCCATGGAGTCCCATAACCAGGACATAATCATGGAGTCCTCCTCATCCCATGCTTCAAAGGCTGGATCCTCCTTTGCAGGTCCTGTTCTAATGAGATGGTTAAGTCTCCCTTTACCTTTTAGGTAAGTGCGGACAATTTGGGACCATTTGAGGTAGTTTTTCCCATTAAGCCTGTTTGAAGCCCATATATTCTACAGTTCTCCAATCTTTTGACCTGAGTTGGCTTCTTTGGACAAATTTGGGTTGCTAGTTTCAGAGGTTGACATGATAACAAACAGAAATTTCAAAGAGGAAATTTAGGGTAGCAGCGATGAAGGCTAGAAGGGAAGTGATGAAGGCTAAAGGCTAAAGGCTAAGGATTGATAGGGCAGTGATGAAGGCTAGAAAAAAAATACGGACACAGCAATGAAGGCTGTGAAAAAATTCAAAATCCCAGAAAGAGCCTTACGGCTCTGATACCATGCGATGAATTGCGAGGTATTTTGAATAGAAATCTAAGTATATTCATTCTAATGTCTAATATATTTATATAGTACATTGAACGAGTGAAAAGAGAGAAAATAATAAACTAATTCTATCTTAAATCTGAAAAAAATAATCTGAGAATAACTACCCTATCTAAATATTATACACTAACTGAATCCCACAAAATTAGGGATCTATATCTCGATAAGTCTTATACTCGTTACTCATACATATTGTCTCTTTTGGGCACCTAATGGCTCTTAGGGATTTCTTTGCATCCCCCAACATTTGAACCCAATACCTCCTTCCTTATAAGGTTCTTAAGTCAAGTGTTAGTACCAATTAATTCCAACTGTTATAATGTAAAGCTCTCATAAATTGCAATATTTAAGTTCTAATTTCAAGCTTTAACTTGGTTCACAAACACTGTTAACAGATAAATGGATTTTTTAGCACAAATGGTTTGTACTGTTGAGCAAGTGTAACTTGGTCCTTTATTTGACAAAAGCATACCAGAACACTTAAAATGGTTACAAATAAACCAAAATGTTACCATACCTTTAGAATTACTTTCCATAATGCTCGAAAGAGTAATGATGTTATGAACACAAACACACACACACATGTATATATATATATATGCATATATGTATATGTATCAGAGGATGGAAGAAGACCCACAACAGAATCAGACTTGCATTAAGTTAATAACATGATTAAAAATGGGCAACACTTAACGTGAAATCTAATTGTTATTCCTCTTTTCGTTCTTTTTTTTTTTTTTTTTTCTTATATGACCTTTAAGCTCAAATCACCAGTTTAGCACAATAATGGTTTAAACTACTAGTTTATCCCTTTAGAACTGAATTAAGTTGTATGCTACATAAAAGGGTGGCTGGCAAGGCAGTGATGATCATCAGCAGGGTTTGAGTAAAAAGATTTTTAAACTCTTACATCTAAGTAGTTGATGGTATTATCTTGATGAACTATTCTATTAGAGGCTCTCTCAGTTCGCCGTCTCTTGGACTGGCTCGACGACACTTCTTCCTTCTCGTTGAGGAAAACAAGAAAGGAGCGAAGGCCTGCGGATTGAGAGTTGTTGCGAACGGAATGCTTGGAGAACTGACGCAGCATTTTGATGAGATACAAAAGCAGTGCAACAAAGCAAGCTAGCCCGCTGAGGAGGAAGAGTCCCCAAAAGCTCTTGATCTGAAGTCGGTCCACGTCTTGCTTTGCGCCTTCTGAGCTGCAGGCACTTCTCATTAGCCATTTGTCATGAATCCGCTGAAGAATCCCATTCTCCGACAATTGCAAGATGGCTGTCGACATGTCAATTGCCAATGGCGAGTCCCTCGGAAAGGCCTGTTAATCAGGAACAAGATAAAAATGTAGGAATTTATGACAAGGGTTTAGTTAATTTAATCTCAACGTTAGCTTGATTTTATCTTGTTGTTATGTTTTATTATAGAATTTCCTTTTCTTGAGTTATCGTCTCTCTTGGTTCTACAACAATATGATAGTAAAATATCATTGAAGAGACAACCATTATGTGTTAAATATGGTTACTAGACATGATGAGAGTTTTTATGTCACTTACAAAGCCCCAACCCATCTTGGTGAATTCTTGACCAACAATGCTAAACTCGCACCGCGTAGCGAGGAAAAGCTCCATGTAGGCACGCTCATCCACAACTGCAGCAACGCCACCACCGCGGGGGCCATCCTTCAAGGCTTTCTCATATTCCTCTTGCGAGTTGAGAGGAACAAGCCTCGATCTATGTATGTTGAGCTCATCAGTCAAGTAATTCTCAGCAAACGAACCCTTTAGGAAGCCTATTGGTTCATTGCTTGTCACTAAGCTCTCGATGCCTTTAACTGGAGAAGAGAGTTGTTCCACCGTGAGGATTGAGGTCAGGCTTGCAATGTAACTGGAATTCAACACCAGAACTACGAAGAGCCATATGATTAGCACGAAGCGGGCCAGTGTGCTGCCCGTTTTTTCTCCTAAAAACATCAATACTCATCAACCAATGCGGTCAAAATAATATCAAGTAACAACATTCTTCTGTCAAGATAACCCTTGTCTAAATTTTACCAATTTTTTTAATAAAAGAAATGAATCAAGCTAAAACTATAGCTGGAGAGAGTCAGCATGATTTTCACTTACTGTGTGAAAAGAACAAAGTTGAAAAGCTAAACCTGAAAATCCAAGAAAAAAGAAAGGCATAAGCGATTGGGAAGATTTTTAAAGACATGACCTTACGTCAATGGCAACTAATTGTTTTGAATGTTTCAAATTAAGGACTCACCAAATGATTGTGACGAGTTGTTTTCTAGGAGGCCCTCGGAAATCTTCATTTGTCCGGTGCTCCAAGATCCAAACAACTACTCCCACAATGAGGAAGAAAACACCAGTGACACACCACATCATGGGAGTGAAAGGTCTAAGAAAAGCCCAAGCACTTGAGTTGAGCTTCCTAATTGGGGCAACCACCACTAGCCCCGACTCTATGTATGGCTGCGTGAAATCTACTATCTTTGTTCGGCTGGTCGTGATTGTGATGTCGCCGACCACTGCGTCGAACTCCTGCATGGTTGCGGGCAAATGATACATAGCCATGAAAAAACAGTTTCTCACTGTATGTCATGAAAACTAAAATATGAAACTTGTTGGGTTTAAAAAAAAAAAGGAACTTGGGACAAAAACAGCGGTTTCAGTTTGTACATAAAACCGTATCATTAGCTTTTCATGACGTGTATCATTGGCTTGTACATAAAAGTGTATTAGTTCTGTATACGTTGTAACTGAAGGTACTTACCCCCTTTGTGATCATGCGCAGAAGGTCTGTGGTGGATGGATTGGTACGGCCGTCCCCATGTGAGATAAACTTATACGGGACACCGTATTGCAAGTGCTCCAGTGCGGCAGTAAACACATCTATGCAGAAGCCGGAGAACACATCAGAGCCCTCTGAACGCGACACAAACTCACGAAAACTAATTCTGTTGGGGACACCGATTCTCAACCGCTTTCCATTGTTGGGGAAGACCCAGCCGCGCGGCCTTTGCGTTGTTTGTCCAGGCCATATGACACTGTACAGTCGTTGGCTTGAGTTAGAGCCTTCAGGATGCATTCTTCGGTGTTCCTCAGGCCTCAGAATTGACAAGCTAGAGGAATTAGACCAGAAACCAATCCTCCGAGTGCCGGTGCCAATCACGTTTATGACTTCATAGGCAGGATCAATGAGGTCCATATCAGAGTTGAACACGATTGGACCGGTCACACCTGTTGTGTTGACATTTTTAATACTTCGAAGCAGGAGCTCGCCTCCATCAGAGATGCTCAACGCATCAAGCTTCATGTTCCCTCCGTGCAACTCGGCTAAGCTTAAGTCATCGGAGAAGGAGAAATTTCCTTTCTGATTGAAGAACGATTCAATGGCCCTGGCAAGAAGCCAAACCGAGTCATAAGCATACAAACCGTACGTGTTTATCCCGAAAGAGACATTGCCCATTTTCCCGTTATTTGTCAAGTTGCTCCATTTGGAAAGCAATCTAGCTTTGAGGTTAGAATCCGGTGTGTAAATACGCAAGGTAAGAACCCCTTGAATGTCATCTGCATTCTGTGAAAGGATTGAAGGGTCTGTGTCCAAAATGGTAGACAGCCAATCCGTGGCAATCCACACATATCCAGCTTCCATCATTTGCAGATTCTTCGCCGCATCAAGTACTCGTAGACCCCAACTCGTGTAAATGTGCAGGATAAGAATCCGAGACTCCAAATAGCTGACCTTAATCAGTACATTGGTTATCTCTTCCTTGGTAGCTTTCGGGCTTAGAGGTGCTTTATAGGAGATTTTACAGCGCTTCTCGTCCAGCTTGTCTCCCAATGCAGCAATCCCATTTCTCCCAAAATCATCATCTACGTAGATGGCGACAACATCTCTCCACTCATAGTAGCCAATGAGTTCAGCCACAGCGGCCATTTGAAAGGCATCACTCTGTGTTGTCCTCACAAAGTAAGGGAATTGAAGTGGTGCCAGAGTTGAGTCTGTGGCTGCAAACGACAGCAGAGGCACCTGCAACTCATTTGCTATGTGGGAGATCACGTGAGCCGTGACCGAAAACTGTGGCCCAATTATGGCCACAGTGTCATTCTCCATAAATTTCAAAGCTGTGGAAAGAGCGAAAAGAAAACTTGGTTAATCTTTGTGGTTCTTTTTTACGTGCTTTCAATGTTAAGAGGCGAGAGTTATACGTGTGTACCTTCGACGATACCAAGAAAATCACTGGTTTTAGTGTCCTGCATTGCAACTTTGAGCTCAGTTCCTTTGAGAATTGTCGAGTCGGAATTCACATCTTCTACTGCAGCAAGTATTGCAACTTTAGCAATCCGGCCAATCATGGAATCGAAACAAATAAGAGCTCCAACATTCACAACATCAGGTCTCGTTGATATGTTGCCACTCATCTTTGTCGCATCGGATAAAATCCCATTGCAAAAAACCATCAACATCACAAGCCAAACTGTGTTCATGTTGGTGGATATTACTCTTTAACGCTGCAAAGCATCCAAAACAGCCTACTAAAAAATTTAAAACAAAAAAGAAGAACAAGCTGAATAACCCAATACATGCAAAAAGTGCAGGCATCCAAATATTGCCCCCGAACTATGGCCATCGTAACACTTTGCATTCTTAATATTGATAACGTAGGTTCCCCTTGAAACTATAAGCTGCTACTAATTTCGCCCTTCCGTTACTTCGAGTGATGGAAGGAAAAAAATTGGTAATAGAATATAGATCGAGGGAAACCAATGTTACAAATACAAGTTTGGGGACAAAGCATCAGAAGGGTTATAGTTTGGGGGGAATTTTGGTAATTAATCTCAAAGAAAAATGTACCCATGACTGTACCAAGTTAATGTAATAAACGTGAAAGACACATACACAACTTGCTTTGTGAAGTCAAATATCTTCTTCTCGGATAAAGGGAATTAACTTAATCTAGATGAGTTGGAATCGTGTGTTTGAATCTAAACACTGATATTCTTGACAAAGTAAAAAAGAAACAGGACAGAAGCATAGTATTTATTGACCACCTCAAAGACCCAAAACTAAAAGAAACCATACCCAATAAATAAAAAAGGAAAAGAAGCAACTATATATAAGCACCAATCTCTAAGTTATAAGGAGACAACAGCCTACCCCATTATCTAAAAAACTGGCAGGTGTGAACGGATGTACTCTTGGTTAGATATTTACAAGTGAAAGACAAAGTTCAGATGACATAATGATGGAATTAAATAAAGTTGCTGATCTACTTATAAAAAGCATCTCAAATGCAAGTTTTTTTTTCCCTTTCTTTCTTTTGCCTTTTGTGTAGATACTTTGGTGGTGCTAACTTACCCGTCAATCTAGCTTGATATTTTCAAGATTCTTTTGCCTTTTTATCCGAAAAAACAACACCTCATATATCTCTAAATTAAGCCATACATCCAGAGGGAGCCACCCACAAACGATGTTGGATGGCCGCATCCTTAACTTTTTTTTCTTCTATTTTTAAGTATGAAATTTTTTATAAAAACTAATGTCTCGTCCTTTTCAAATTATGTTCCATTGTATTTCATCCTCTTGATATTTTATATTTGTTTATTTGCTCCACCTTATCAGTTTAGTAACATTCTTGTTCCCTAACTAATTTTTCTAATTTCACCCCTATATAGATCGCTTAGAAAAAGGTTTCCTCTTATAGCCAGCAAATTGAAAGTAATAGATGAGAAATCATAGTTACTTTCGAATTCGTGACCATGATCTCCGTTTGCCCTTGACAGCAAATTAAAGAAAAGCACATCAGTAACAACCTCCATCTATAATTCAGAAACAATTACGCAACATGCAATATATGTCTTTGGAATTTACCAGGAAAGCAAGTTATGAATGTGAAATTTCCGTTGAAAAAAGACTAATGATTTTTAAATGGTAAATTTCCTAGAAAAAGATGTGGTGGGGTTAATGATGACAGTTGAGCATGGTCTTTTAGCAATAGAGTTCCGTGCCTTAGATAAGCAACCACGATTGTCAAAGTTGACTCCATCTAATGGCCACTTCCAACTCCATCTTAGTAACTAGGTCTGTTTAGTTTATTGTGGTTTGAAAAATATGGTTTAAAAAGTAAGTTTAAAATGTCGGGGGGAGGGGTTCTGGATTTGAGGTTCTTTTTTAGTTCAAACTGTCAAATCAATGGTTCAAACTAAAATTTACTTTTCTTTCCTAAACATCGGTTCATAGGAAATTTTGGTTCATGGTTTTAGAATTAAGGCTCTTATTTTGCTCAAACGGTAAAATCAATAGTTCAAACCAAAATTCACTTTTCTTTCCCAAACATTAGTTCAAAGGAAATTTTGGTTCGAACCACCTAAACCAACGAATCAAACGGGGCCTTGTGTTGTTGAATCATGCAAAGACAATTTTATCTCCTAAGGTCATCTTCTACTCATTGTTAATACTCGTGATGCATCACTGTATCATTTTATGCCTAAAAGTGGAGTGAAAAACAGTTGGGGAAATTAAGAGAGAGAGAGAGAGAGCATTATGATCAGCTTGGGCAGAATCCTAGCCCCAACGTGTTTTGGCATAGGGCATGCATGGCAGCAGAATAAGGAAGAAGTTAGCCGTCAGACTTGAAGACTCAACCAAATTACATTAAAAGATTTTGAGCTTTTCAGTCAAAAAGAGAGAGGGCTATTGAGTTAAGAACCATGCGTGTAAGGCTAAGGCCTCGTGAGTGAGAGAGAGCGAGAGAGAGAGCATTATGATCAGCTTGGGCAGAATCCTAGCCCCAACGTGTTTTGGCATAGGGCATGCATGGCAGCAGAATAAGTAAGAAGTTAGCCGTCAGACTTGAAGACTCAACCAAATTACATTAAAAGATTTTGAGCTTTTAAGTCAAAAAGAGAGAGGGCTATTGAGTTGAGAAACATGTGTGTAAGCCTAAGGCCTCGTGAGTGAGCTTGAGCTTCTTCCTTTTACATGTAATAAGCTTGACCTTATTGGCGTGAAATTTCGAGTTTAGTACCGATATCTTAGAAGGAAACCTAAAAAATCCAAGTGTAGACTTTCCCATATTATTATTATTATTATTATTTTGGAGAAAAGAGTGTGTACAAGTTGTATATTTCAACAACAATTGTGTTCCACCAACTGCTGTGCTTGATTTTACAGTTTAACTAGTGAAAGAGAGGAAAAAAAACACATGATTTTGCAGATTTGTCCTGGACAACTTAAGAAATTATATTTAAAAACCATAGCATTACGCGTGTAGCGCATAGGATGATACTTGATAGTGAAGTCAAAGTAAAAAAGAATAGATAAACAAAGTGCAAGCAAAAACTTGTTCAAGGAATTTGCCATTTGGTAGTTGGAAATGGCCATTGCCCACTTTCTAAGTTCTTACCACCACCACCACCACCACCACCACGAGCATTCTCCACTGACTTCACTGGTGGTAGCCTCATGCCCTGACGCAACTCTCAACTATTATTGTGTAGTGCTTAATTAAAAATAAAAAATAAAAAATGGATGATTATTATTGGAATCCCCTCCACAACATCTACATTTGTATTATCTACTCATTCATTCCATCCAATCTCCAATTTGTTTGTTGTAGCGTCCATCATCCATTCAGTATGCACCCTACCGCTGTTGACGATTCTCTTTAGACTCTTTTTTTCAAACTTAGGGGGCCAGAGGATTTGAACTCTAGATCTTTGGAATTACTGCTCAATTAAACCAATGACCACGTTAATGAGTCTTCCTAATCCTCTTTAATCGAGACTAATTGGCTGGCTTTTCTCCTGCAAGAGTCAAGATCAAAGTCATGGTACCACCACCAACTAAGGGAGGGGAGGACAGACACAGGACCAAATGATGTTTATCTTGTCCGTATGCTTGTACCACAACACGTGCAGAACATGTTCTATCTTCTACCATTCTATTGGAGGGAATTTTAAAACTATCCTTTTGAAAAAAATTTTTGAGTCAATGACCTCTTTTTTTTTTCCTTTTTTGGACCCAAAAAAGGAGCATTTTAGGCATAAAGACGGTTCCAGTTTTTTTTTTTTTTTCATCTGTATAGATTCCTTACCTTATTACAGTTCTATTGTGCTCTGGTCAGGAGATGAGGACAATACAGCATACAAATCCTAAAATGGAATCACTTTTAGGAATGAAATATAAGGCTATTCTAAAACAATGTGCAAAATTGCCATCCACCAATGAGATAAATGAAGCTCTAATAGATGCCAATAAGATTATAGCCACTTTCTGATACATGTATGACAAAACCCTGACGAGGGTTGTCTTCAATTTATTACTAGTAACCATTAGACAACAAGACCTTACTGATGTAAGGTCTTGCAGCACTTGCAGAAATTCATGAAATGAACATGCTCAAAATGCACAGACGAGAAGGGGTCGAAACAGAAAAAAGAAAAAGAAGGGAAGGTTATCAAATTCTGTAGATATCAAAATAGATCACCATTTTTGTTTAGTGGAAGAGTTAATGGTAAAGCAGAATACTGGATTATTAATAAGAGTATCAAAAAAAAAAAAAAAACAACAACAACAACAACAAAAACAGAACAAAATTGTTTCTTTCCCAAGTAAGAAATAGCAAAGAAGCTTTGGGGTTCTTCCAAAAAATGAACGGAGGAATTGTACGTTACATTTTCTTTCATTGGATGAATAAGAATAGGATCAACTTTCAAGAGTATGTGGATTTTCTCATCAATCAAACCTACTTCATTTTGATTCAACATAAAAATGTCTAAATTATAACAGATAAATTAAAAATAAAATTAACAAAGTGTTCTTTTCTTAAGCAAAGCCCCAAAGTTCTTAAAAAAAGGATTAATCAAAGCTAAAACAAGAGTACCACAACACTCCCGCTCCAACACATAGCTTGAAAACAAATCAAACAAAAAAAAAAAGGAGATTCTTTACTAATGAAACCCTAGAACTGAATCATCAAAGCTTTACAACAAAAAGTATTCTCATCCATTGCAATTCCAGAAATTCATGAAATGGACAGTCAACTGAGTGTTTTTATATAGACTCAGATTTTCTCATCAACCAATTCCTCTGCACTAACCAAACCAAAAAAGGGAGATTATTTCCTAATAAAGCCCTAAAATTGAAATTGAATCATCAAATCTTCAACAACAAGTATGCTCATTCATTGCAATTCCAGAAATTCATGAAATGAACAACGGAGTGTTTTCCAACAGTACGTGAGATTTTGTCATCAACCTCTAAATTTTCTAAAACCTATCGCAAATGGAAATTTCTTCCCCAATTCAAAACCCTAGGGAAATTTCTTCCAAAAAAACAAAAATTGAACAAGCAATTGAATGTCGAAATCTAATCAATCAATAATCAACCGTCCAAGTGATTAACGACCTTAATCCCCATGGTATTAGCCGTCGCGATGATTGACTTGCATATGGACTCCAACGGCATGTACTGGCAGTACGGATCGGATTGCTTGATATTGGCGATCTCGTACACGTGCTTCACCGACAGCGTCGCCGCCTCCACGTGTCCCGGCCGGCTGCTCCCGCTGTCGATCCCCGCCGCCTTCTTGAGATACCAGCTGACGGCGGGAGACTTGACGATGAACTCGAAGGTGTTGTCCTTGTAGGCCGTGATCGTGACCGCCATGGGAGTGTCTGGCTTATACTTCTGAGTACGGGCGTTGAAGTCCTTGCAGAACGCCATCAGGTTCAGCCTGTACTGACCAAGCGCCGGGCCCACCGGTGGCGCCGGCTTTGCGCCGCCGGCCGGCACCGTTAGCCGGATGGTGGCCGCCACTGGCCACCGCGTTAGGATCTCCTTTAGGGTCGCCATTGAAGATTTGATTGCCCTGTATCTTTTTTCCTCTTATGAGCTGGGAATAGTTTGATTGATGTGGGCCTTTACCGCGTTGTCTTGTCTAGGCCCGTACTTTTATGGGCCGAATATGTATCCCATTGCAAAAGGGGCAATTCAGTTTTTATTTTCATTATTTATTTATTTATTTTTTGAGAGGTATTGGTGGAGTTGAAATATAGTAAAATTTTTAGAATATTATAAAAAAATAAAAAAAAAATTATATTGTAGTTATTATAATTATGTCACATTTTGTGTTATGCAATTACATATTGATTTTTTTTATATGAACTATTAATTCTTACTATGTTTATTATATTACGAAAATTTTGCTATTTTTACCGTTTCACCATTGAGACATTGAGATTTTGTTAAATGTGTAAAAATTGGGCCTAGTATTGGAGTCTCCTATACTTGGTATTCTCCCTCATCCTAACTCTGATTGATCATATTCAATTTCAATATTGCTGCTCTGCTTTTACTTTTTCATTACATTCATTTCATATTCTTTTTGTTAATGTACATTAACACTATTATATTCATTGGGAATTGCTATGTCTACGTCAGTAAAGCTTGATGATTAATAATGCTGAGTCATTTGTTAATTATTAAGTGTCCTAGCTGGATTTTCTTTTAACTTTTAACTTTTGATTTTTTGGTTGTATAGTCATGGTACCAAGGGATAACTTGGTTGGTTCCATTTTCAGCTAAAAATAACTCAATTCACACTCACTATTGGAAGTATAAATTGCATAGGAACAGTATATATTCATTTAAAAATAACTATATATATGCATTTGCATAATGTATCATGTATTATTCTACTGTATGTATTTTGAAAGAAATGAAAAAAAGATTCATTGTCGTCACAGATTATGGGCCACAAACAAGCCCAAAACTAGGCATTGGTTTGGGTGGTAATGGCCTTAGTGGGTGTTTGAAAAAATGATAAGAACCACTTTTACTGTAGCATGTGAGAGTTTTACACTGTAGTAATTTTTTTTATTGATACTGTAGCATGTGAGAGTTTTATTGATACTGTAGCATGTGAGAGCTTTTTACTATTTATAACTGATTTTGTGGTGAAAACCAGTGGTTCTTACCACTCCCAAACAGGCCATTAGTGGCCCAATGTGGGAGAAGGTTTTAACTTTTTTTTTTTCACAATCACATATAAAACTTTTTTTTTTTTTTTTTTTACTTAATTCAAATACGGCTGAAAAAGGGAGCAGGTGGATAACGTCCATTAGACATCAACCATCAACAAGAAATTTGATTTTGAATAATCCACTCCACCTAATGACTAAAAGAGACATGATTAGAATGAAGGGCAGAAGTGGAAAATAAAAAGTTGATCTAATAAAAATTAAGGATTGGCAAGGTAGAGACAATATTGTCTTATTTTTTAATTTATTATTATTATTTTTATTGAATCTTGTGCAGTAGTATAGATCTTCGTCGTATAGTATTTATCGTTAAATTCTGTTAAATTGACAACATTTTGTATTAGTACAAATAACTTAATAGCTTATACTTTATACAATCTGAACATACCAGTACAGTATTATTTGTCCTTTATTTTATGACCTTCCTAGAAATAAAGAACTAAAGAAACATTGCAAAGGCTAAGGGAAATAAAAAGGGAAGAAAGCAAGAGGCAGCAAGGAATGGGCAACAACGGGAATAAAGAGTGGAGCCAGAATAAGGGCTTTAGGAGGGCCACCACCCACCGGCACCTAAAAAAAAGCAAACCCAAAACCAAAGCCTTCGTCCATTTTTGTCTCAAAATAAAAAAAGAAAATTATCACTTTGACTACACCAACTCCGCGGCCACTAAACACCACAACTTATATATGGCGATAACTATTTATGAGCTCTATATTATAAGACTCACCCTTTATTATTTTGTAGTTCTTAATGTTAAGTGTATTTGGTGATGCAGTTGAAAGTTAGAACAGTTTAATTGCAATATATAAAAGTTCTGCATCGAAGCTTACTACGATTTAAGAAGTATGGTTAAAACTATAACTTTTAAACTAAAAACGGTAACATGTGAGAATTTATATTATAGCTTATTTTTTTCTGATCACTATAGCATGTGAGAGCTTTACACTATAGTAACTAAAAGTTTTGGTTGATAATTATTTTGCGAAACACTATTTACTTTGGCTTTATTTTCTAGCATATAAGAGTTTTATACTGTAATATTTTAAACGTTATTTTGTAAATAATGTTGTCAAGTCTCACTATTGAGGTCTTAATAAACACTAATATAGGATGTTTAGAAAGGCGGTGAGAACTGTTAGTTAAAGCTACTTTTATTGTAGCATATGAGAGCTTTACATTATAACAATTGACTTATCCAAACACCGTCATAATGTAAGCACGCTACCGCATACTTAGAAAAATTAAGTTTACAATGTATAACCTACAAATAAATGCATGTTTTATTAATTATAGTGTCTAATGCCAATAGCATCCGTAAAAAAAAGAATACCGAAGTACATTATATACGCTTTTACTTCCTAAAAAAAGAAAAAAAGAAAAAAAAAACACTGAACAAGAAAAAGAGAGAAAAGTGGAGAAAGAGATGTGTTGAAGGCCACGACACCAAGTAAGAGAGAGAGAGAGAGAGAGAGAGGATAAAAAAAAGTGTGGAAAGTATGCATGTGTTGCGTAAACTTCTTAAATTTAAATCCAATCAATCAAAAACACACAAACAAAACACAATACTCATGTACAATGTCATCTAATTAAGACCCCTTTTTCCTTCCCATTTTTCTTCTTCTCCTTTTCTTTCTTTCTCTCTCTAAATAATATCACCGTCGTCGTCGTCGTGGTCATACAGAAAAATTTCATTTCATCATCGGATCGGATAGAATCGAATCGTCGAAGGATGTCGTGCTCGTCATCGTCGTCTGGATCGGAGGAGGACGATGAGGGAATCGACTCCTACAGGAAAGGAGGGTACCACGCCGTCAGAGTCGGCGATCAGTTCAATGGCGGACGATATGTCGCTCAGAGGAAGCTCGGTTGGGGTCAGTTCTCCACCGTCTGGCTCGCCTACGATACCTCCTCCTCTGTACTTTCTCTCTCCTCTCCCTCATCTTTATTATCTTTGTTTGTTTGATCAAAGAACTGATCTTTTATGCTTTTTTCGCAATCGGTTTTCTCCTATTGATCGATTCGATTTCGATCCCATCGTCCAATCAATAATGCTCATGAACATCCTCAATTTTTTTGTTGAAATTGAAGTTTTGAAATTTTAAATTTTGTTGATTTATGGATGGATTTTTTTTGCGTAGTGCAGAAGAAATTATCGTTATTTATCGTTGTTTTTGGTTTCCGTTTTGATTTATCTCTGAATATTTGGTAGTTTTTTTTCCTGATCAATTATGATCCTTTCCTTTGTCTGTATATGTAAAATTACAAAATCCTCTCTTGACCTTGTATTCTTATGAAATAGAAATTATCACTTTGTAACCGTTTAGTTGAACTTTAATGTCCTAAAATTTTATAAATGTTGATTAAAAGAGAGACAAAATTTTAATTTTTTTTTAATTTTATATCTGTTTCTATGAAACTATCCCTAATCTCAACACTTATGTCCAATTGAGAACAAATCTCACAGTAAAGGTGAAATTTTTAAGGGATCGGTATTAGAAGTGACACTTGTAATTAATTTTTTTTTTATTTGTTTCCATAAACTTTTTCCCAGTCTTAATTCATATGTCCAATTGTGAACGAATCTCACTTAAGGTGAAATTTTTAAGGGATTGATAATCAGAAGGGATACTTTTGTAATTAAAAAAAATGCTATGGTTGATTGTGGCATCTTGCTTGAACAGGGGAGGATTTTTTCATTTTATGTCTATATATACACACATTCGTTAAGGGTGTAGCAAATTACTTTGAAATTTGATAACTTGTGGCGCCTGTTTAACAGTGAAGAACAGTTAAGAAAGAGGTCATTAGGATCTAGAGATTTCTGTGTTATGGGTCTGATCTCACTTGGATCAGATGAAAGTTGGGCATCCTAACTTTACTCCTATTGCCAGCACCGATGTCACGTGAGAAGTTCCTTTCACTAGGAACACACACGTGCACTCATATTTATTTGCAAGCTTCTTCATCAAGAGAAGAGAGTGCTCTTTTAAGAGATTTAGTTTTATTTTAGTGACTAGTATTTCCTCAAGCATACATGTGAACAAATAATTGAGAGAATATAGTAGAAAATAATGTGTTGACTACAGTATCACATTGTTGCGTCCTCATTTGTTGTTTTTGGTGTTTTAGAGGTACGTTGCTCTTAAGATCCAGAAAAGTGCTGCGCAATTTGCTCAAGCTGCCCTTCATGAGATCGAAGTCCTTTCTGCTATTGCTGATGGTGACCCATCAAATTCTAAGTGTGTAGTGCGACTTATTGACCATTTTAAGCACACAGGGCCGAATGGCCAGCACCTCTGTATGGTCCTTGAATTCCTCGGTGATAGTTTACTCCGACTGATTAGATACAACCGCTACAAAGGCATGGGATTGAATAAAGTCAGAGAGATCTGCAAATGTATACTGATTGGTCTTGATTACCTGCATAGAGAACTTGGTATAATCCACACTGACCTGAAACCTGAAAACATTCTCCTGTTTTCCACCATTGATCCCACCAAAGATCCGATTAAGTCTGGCCTCACCCCGATTCTTGAAAAGCCCGAGGGAAATCTGAATGGTGGAATTACCATGAATATTATTGAGAAAAAATTGAAAAGGAGGGCAAGGAGGGCAGTTGCTAAGATATCTGAAAGAAGAGGTTCTATGGGAGGACAAGCTCCAAAATCTGAGAGAAACCTTGATGGGATTGATCTAAGGTGCAAGGTTGTGGACTTTGGTAATGCGTGTTGGGCTGACAAGAGGTTTGCCGAAGAGATTCAGACGAGGCAGTACAGGGCTCCTGAAGTTATATTGCAAGCTGGGTACTCCTACTCTGTTGATATGTGGTCCTTTGCTTGCACTGCTTTTGAGCTCGCTACTGGTGATATGATGTATACTCCAAAGACTGGACAAGGCTTTAGTGAGGACGAGGTAAAGATGGGTTTCCATATAGATCATTTTCAGTAATTATTTGCGACGTAGAAGAATGCTGTTGCATTTAACAGGAGTACCCTAAAGGAAGATAACCTAACATACAATTGGAATTTATAATTAAGGGAGAGAGAATTTTGTTTGAAAGATAGATTGACACAATAATTTTATTTTGTTGATCTTAATACAACTACACACTGAATTATAGGCTTCTCAAGGTTAATTTGGAACAATATTTATGAAACTCGTTGAAACGTCAATGTTTCGATAATAGATGTAAATCTTGTATATCCATAGATGTGTTTATACTGGATTGTCAGTTACTGAACTGTGGATGGATTGATTTCAGGATCATCTTGCTTTGATGATGGAACTCCTCGGAAAGATTCCTCGGAAGGTAGGTTTGATTTCACTCATTTTTTCCACTGTTGTGATCGCTATGATTTTCATCTGTCCATATTGTTGTTGTTATTATTATTATTATTATTATTATTATTAATTTTATTTTCCTTGCTTGGATGCTTGCGTTCACAGGTGGCTGTTGGAGGAGCTCGCTCCAAGGATTTCTTTGACAGGTATGGAGATCTAAAGAGAATTCGGAGGCTAAAGTACTGGTCACTGGATAAATTGTTGATCGAGAAATACAAGTTTTCCGAGGAAGATGCACGAGATTTTGCAGATTTTCTTTATCCTCTTCTCGATTTTGCACCAGAGAAGAGGCCAACTGCTCAGCAGTGCCTGCAACACCCGTGGCTAAATCTCAGCAGTTCAACCCCAAGTGCGACAAAGAACGAAACTAATGTGGAAAAGCTGAATATCGGGTTGAGCAACCTTCGGGTTAAGGTGGGCAAGTGAAGAGACAAGATTTACTGATTGTGATTACCTGTATTTCACTACATTGATTGTGATTTATTTTGTTTGTTGCACTCCTAATAAGATTTATTTTTTGATTAACTATATCTATAAGATGTAAATTAGTGATATGATTCTTGTGAGAAATGATATCAGCAAAAGAAATTTGACTTTGATGGGAGACACCCTCTTGGAGAACTGGCTAGCCGCGCGGAATTCCTCATGTTTTTCCCTTGTTCTTTTAAACGAGTGATTTCATAATTATTATCGCATTATAGAGGGAAGTAAAAATGCTCTTTTTGTGTCTCTGTGTGTGTGTGTGTGTGTGTGTGTGTTTTTTTTTTTTTGGAGGATAAGATGTATGCATATTTGCAAAATAAAGAGAAACAGGAAAAAATTATGAAAGAATTAGTATATTAAAATATTTTCAAAAAAAGAGGACAGAATTGTTAAATTGGTGATAATGTCACCTGAAAATACATCTACACTACAAGGATGTGGAGTTTAACTCTCGGTTAGAACGAATTGATTCTAATCAACAAACAGTATAAAGCTCTCAACAACTATAGTAAAAAGTAAAAAGTTAATATTATGTAAAGCTTTTACATGCTATAACATTGCTAATCAAAATAGGTTCAAACTATTGGTTTTAATCCTATTTTTCAAACAGCCAATCGAGTTGTGACTATTTTTGTAGTGATTATTACGTATAAAACTTAGTATATCAAATACTGCCGTTTCCAAAATTTTGGTCAATATAACTTCTTTTGGAATCCTTATAGCATCCTTTTTATATAATCCTGGTTATTCATCATTACAAAATTTGAATTTATTTAATTCATTTGTTAAAGGTATTTCTAAGAAACTGAAAATTTTTGAGGATAAAATAATAAATGTGACGTATGATTGGTTGTATAATAGGGGTTATATTGATTTTTTTATGCAACATTTTTAATTCAAGGTATAAGAATATTTTCTAAACTAATTCATTTTCTTGATAGACAAATAATTGATGGAATTATGAATGGGGTTGGTATTTCGAGCTTTTCGTAGGAGAATGTATTAAATATGTATGAGTCGGTCGAATCTCTTCCCATATTTTAGTGTTTGTATCTTATGTATTAATCTTTTTATTAATTTACTCTTTTTTTTTCTTTTAAATATTTCTAACTTTGAATTTTCTCAATTCCGATCCACATCTAAATAATAAATTTCATAAACGGGCCTATTTTTATATTGTATCTCTTTAGAATCGATTTTTTTCGGATCTTCATTTTCTTTCCAAGAAAGAAAAGGAGAAAGATCTTCTTCAATAGATCCCTCTTGTTTTTGTTTAGCCCCTTCGTTTATGAAGTTGTTTCTATATCTTATCACAAGTGAAACAGAAAAGAACATGGCCTATGTTTCCGTCAACAAGCTTCTAGGGAGTCCAAAGTTGCATCAAAACGAGCTATATTCGGCAAGTTGATGTTATTCAAAATTTCCTTCTTTTCTTTTTTCTTTTGTTCTATGCATAGTGGTAGAACATTCCTATGTTTATAATATAATTTCAATACCACAATTCAGTTACTAAGGGCAAAAAAAAAAAAGATTACCATAATACACAGATTATGCACGGACAATATGGACATGTTGAACCGGTATCCAACCAAAAGAAAAAAAAATAAAAAAGGAAAAGGAAAAGGAAAAGGAGACCCGTATAACGTTTTATGTTATTTTTTATTTTTTTTTTGTTTTTTTAAGAAAGGAACGCCGGTATGAGTTTATGATTTTGATTTCAGACATCAAGGACTCTCCATTATCCAAAGAGATGGAACATAATCTCTTTTTTTAATGTAAAAAAGTAATAATAAAATTACCTGCGTTTTGTTTCTATAGGTTTCTTATGCTTAGACCTATGAATACAACATGATCTACATTTTAGCTTCTCCAAAAATGCTACCACCTATGAGCTATGACTATCAAAAAGCTATGACAAATGGGTCTAAGAGGAACTTTCATTATGTTTGGTATGAGGGGGAGATGAAAGGAGGAGAAGAATCATTTGTTTGGTTAGAGGGAGTAAAGGAGGGAGAGGAGACATGGAGGGAGAGTTTCTCCCTATAGGCCATCAATTTAGATCCTTTTATTAATCGAAAAGAAGTATAATATACAATATAGTAATTAGATAAATAAGATTATCCTTCATTCTAACTATCAATTCTCTTATCAAACAACATAAAAAATTATTATATCTTTTGCATCTTTCATATTCTCCATCCTTTAACTCACTCCATCCCTCCTACCAAACGGAATGTTAGTGTTACAACTTATAATCTAATGAAAATTCAAGCATAGACAAGGGAGATCATTTAGCCACCTTAAGCCGAATTGATGGACAAGAACCGAAGGTCTAGCAGTTCACTGGTACACCGCATGCCTATGGTTTTCTCAAAAACAGAAAAACTTTGGAATGCATGATGTATGATGTAAATGGAATCCCTTCAACATTCAACCATTGGCCCCTTGGGTTTTGTGCAGTAAAACTTTTTTCATTCATATTTGAGAGTAAGTTAAAAATAAGAATTAAAATTAAAATACTGTAAAATATGAAAGCTTTACATTATGATATATTTTTGCTTTACACTGTAACAAATACAAAGACAATCTTCCAAGACACCAATAGTCGTGCTGTAGAACATGTGGTGAAAGAGAATGGAAGTTGGACTTGTCATAAACGAAATCAAAGTAAGCTATAGCACAACTATTTTCGGAAGGAGTCCAACGAAGAACTCCATGAAAATAGGTGGGAGAATATGCCTTGCTTAGCCCTGTGGGAGCCCTGCGAACATTCTTCCACAACCAACCCGAACCTGTCTCAAGAGTGAGTATCTCAGCCCATTTGCCTGTAAACGATTTAACAATATTAGGTCAGTACTTAGCAGGAAATTCCACTTAATAGGTTGACTTTTGAGCAAAACATATATATTATCGAAAAAGTCTTAACTTCTATTAGTAACTTGACTCTTAAGATTGTCTGAATCAGGATCCTTTGTGTGCAGATCAAATGTTCTAATCACCTTGTATTGATTACGCTTTGGGCTGAAACCCAGAGCATAAAATCTAGAAAACTCAGATCTAATCTTGCCAGCACAAGGCATTGGAAGAGTCATAAACTCTTTTGTTAATGGGCTGCAAACAACCACAACTTGCTTCACATCTCCAATATCCAAGCAAACCAAGCCGTTACCCGAATTAAAAATCCTGGAAATTTTTTGATGGCTTTTTGTTTTTAAACCCCTTATCATATGCTTCCCTAATTGGATGATGGAACTAACGTTGGGATGATGATAACCATCTTGGTGAATATCGAGGGCAACATGGGTGCGGAAAAGTGGAAGCTTCGGTTTGTTATCAAGTTCTATAAAAATAATAGGCCCAGGTTCCTCGAGTTGCTGTATTGGATAAATGGAGCAGTTGTCCTGAATCAAAAGAGACGTCTTCTTTGCTTGATAAGTGAGCCCTTACAAATTGAGGGTCCGAAATCAGATGGTGCCATAAATTAAAATATTTATGAGGGTCATACTTGAAAAAAATTAACTACAAAAAAAAATAATTTAGGTAATCCTATATTTGAAAAAATTATTTCAATCAGAGTAGATTACAGAGAAATAAGTTTCTTAAATAAAAAGAAAGATAACAAACTTGAAAGTCACATTTGATAAATAACATCTTAAACGATCCAAAAGAATATACAATGAAGTGAATTTAAAATTATAGAAGATAATAAAAGCAAAAAAAAAAAAAAAAGGTAAAAGGACGGGAAGGAAAAGCATAAAGCACTGAAACTCTAAATGAAAAAGGAGGGAGAATAGAAAAAATAAAAAATAAAGGGAACAAAAGCAAAAAAAAAAAAAAGATGCAAACAAAAAGGGCAAAAAAGGATGAGGTGAGCCAAAAAAAAAAAAAGATTAAGAAGAATATAGTTTAAAAAAATAAAAAAAATGAAAAAAAAAAGAAAAAGAAAACCCAAAAAGTAATATGTGTGTGTGTGGGGAACGCACATGTCAACGATGGGTGATTTGCCTGTTCGCTCTTTTATAAAGAGTATAGATACATCATTTGACAGGCTCATGCATAACAAATTTTCTTTTTCAACTTTTTATTTTGACGGCCTCGTAGACTTATGCACTACAAACTTGTTAATTTATTGCAAATCATCTCTATTGATAAAATAAAAATAATATTTTAAAAGATATAAAATCATATAAAATAAGGATAAATTAGATAGCATATTTGAAACATAATTTAATAGAAGAACTATTAACGCTAATAACTCCTAACCTTAAAGGTATTCATCACTTTGCTCTTTGAACTTTAAAGAAAAATCACATGTTATGACACATTTTTAAAAGTCGTATTTATTTATGACACACTTAGAAAAGTTTATGACATATTATCATTTATATTACATGTTAAGTTATGCAACAAATAAACATGTGTAATATTTATAAAAAGTAAATCTTAAAAGATCACATTTATGAAAGTTCTTCAACTTTTAAGATCACCACTTTACCTTTTGAACTTTTAAAACTCCTCACTTTGCCCCTGAATTTTAAAAATCACTATTTTGCCCTTAAACTTTAGAAGCTCCTTACTTTGTTCTCCAAATTTTCAATTTTTTGCTCAAATGGACGAAATTATGCTCACATGATTTACACATGGATCACCTATAAAGGTAAAAATGAGATTTTATCACTCTTAAATTTTGTTTCACATTTACACTCTCATTTGACGACTTTGTTTTTTTATCTGAACTGTCATTTAGGATGGGTTTGTTTACATATTTCTTCTTATTTTTAACGTGTAACTCATTTAATTAGTCTATATTGTTCACCAATATCTAAATTTAAATACTAAAGAAGATATGAGACAAACAAGGTGTCTGGCTACCAACATATAGTGAAAATCTTTCACATGCTATAGTAAAAAGCAAAAAATTGTTACAATGTAAAACTCTCATATGTTACAATGTTTTTAACTAAAATTGGTTCCAACAATCAATTCTAACCACACTTTTTGAACAACCTAAAAATGAAGAGCTTTAAAAGTTCAAGGGCTTATTTGAGATGAAATGAGGAGCTTTAACAATTCAAGGGCAAAATGGTGATTTTTAAAATTCAAGGGACAAAGTGAGGAGTTTTAAAAGTTTAGAAGGTAAAGTAGTAATTTTTAAAATTTAAGGGACAAAGTGAAAGAAATCTTAAAGTTTAGAGGCCATTAGTATTAATAACTTAATATGTTGAATTTGAAAATATATAAGATATTAGGAGGAAAGCTAAAAAAAATAAAAATGAGAAGAAAAAAAGCGGGGGACTAAAAGTGCAAATAGAAAAAAAAAGGAACAAAAAGGGAAAATAGAAGCAAACAAGAAAAGAAGCAAACAAAAAAAAGATGGAAATAAAGATAATGAAATAAAAGAAATTATCCTTTACCATGTGTCAATCTCATGTGCAAAAATACTTTCACACTTTTAGCTTCTGTTTAGAATTTCAGTTATAATTGACGCTTTATGTTTACGAACTGCAGCATGTGAGAACTTTACACTATAGTAATTTTTGGTTGTTTACTGTAGTTGTTGAAAGATTTACATTGTTCATAATTGTAACTGATGGGTTGGAACTGAAGTTCCAAACACCCCTTTAATCTTGTGAAGATTAGTTAAAACACAATGCCTTTTCTAGCAATTCTTGAGATCAGAGAAATAAGTATTGTGTGTGTATTTGTGTGAATTGGTGAATGTAAACCCAAAACAGGGGGTTTCGACCTTATTTATATAGGCTTGGCTCAACAAACAAAGGTTCCAGCATAAAGGGTAGAGGACTCGAGCGATTGCAAATGGAGTGGGACATGTGTCAAGTGGTTATTGGCTTCACCTTTCGAATTCTCTTGACCTGAATAACCGCTCAGTTAATAGTTTGTAGCTTCCATTCAACGGTGATCAACTTTAAGTTGAACATTATTGGATGAATTAAGTGAATCGACTACAATGGTCGAGGACTCTACCATGAAATAATGCATGTAGGATGAACAAAGTTGACTTCAATTACACAAGGCAAATACATCGAGCATTAGATGACCGTTAATCATAGGAGTTGGTTTGTTTGTCATGCAACTTGGGCCGCTTGCCTATTTGGCCCTAGGATAGGGCCTTTAATATGAGCCTTCCCAAATCAAACCCCAACATCTTATTTTAGTGTTTGACATTAAATAAGGCTCACTATGATTCCTAATATATTATGTTGTTTTAGTTTCAATTCACTCATCAGTTAGGTGTAAAATGTTTAGCAAAAAACTGTTAAAATGTCCAATTTTAATTCCTAACCTATTCTATAATGGAATGACCAAAATTGAAACGAAATAATAGATTAGAAACTAAAGTAGGACATTTTAAAAGTTTTTCATTAAAAATTTAACAATTAATTAAAGGAGTAAATTGTATTGTTACACTTTGAATTATTATTTTTTGCATAGTGCACCCTAAACTTTTAATATTGACAAAATACATCTTAAATTTTAAAATTATTAACAATTGAGGTCTAATAGGTACTTTTAATTTCTGTTTGGTACTCTTTTTTATGTGTTGAGCTTCACTTAAAATGATGAGCTTTACTCTTAACAAAACTCACTTGCGAATTCCGTGACCAAATCGTCCATGTCTTTTAAAGCTTGTTGGCTATTGGACTTTTTTTCAAATACTTTTAAAATTCATGGTGTATTTACCCAAAATTAAAAATTTAGGGTATGTTATGCAAAAAACAAATAATTTGTGGTGTCATAGTGTAATTTACTCTTGACGGAGAGACCAAAACCGAAATAGAATAATAAGACAAAGACTAAAGTTAAACTTTTTAAACATCAAGAACTAACTTGAGATTAAAGTGTATACCCGTGGATTATTTTTGGATAAAATATGCATTTTGTTCTTATAGATTTAGAGTTAATTACATAATTATACTTGTTAGTTTTATTTATTTCTCAATGTATCTATTTGTTTTCAGAAATTACAAAGTTATTCTTTAAATTTAAAAAACTTGTTTTAGTTTTAGCCCTTTCAAAAGTATTGAAATGAAATAAAAATATCCTTATGTTTGTTTTTGAAATATATTTTTCTTCTTGAGAAAAATTTTAAAAGATATTTTAATATTTAAACAGTTATAAAACTTAATTTTTTTGAAATCTAAAGTATGTTTTGGGATTTTTATATTTTTAAATTACAAAAATATTTTTCATAATTGATTAAAGGTTGATATAATGTTCTGTCTAAATTTTTTATTCATAAAGATCAAATTAACGTTAATTTTTTAAATTTAAACTATACTTTTATAGTTTAAAATACATAAAAATATATTGAAAATATATTTGGGACGTATTGAAAAATAATTAAAGTTAGAGCTAATAAAATAATTATACATAAAGAAAATGCATGATATATTATATTATATTATAGTTGCATTTGTATAAGAAGATCATTTTCAATTTTACCTCAGGAACTAGATTTTCTTTGTTCATCAGCCTTGTCCCTCTCCTCTCTCAGAAAACCCTAATTACCGGGCGTCACAATTTCCGGATGAAATCATTTCGAGATCAGGTTTTCGCTACGAACTCTGTGCTCTGATCCTTAGAATTCTGCGTGATTAAGCTTTGAACTCATGAAAATTCCCTTAAATCAAGCCTTTACCTCTGCTGAATGATGCTAATTCCCGTTCCTTTCTTTGTTATCGATCTTAATTGTCGGAGAATTTGCCTTTTCTTTGCGTGGTTTTGTGGTCTGAATTTGTGTGTATGTGTTTTTATCCCCCTTTCTCTGATATGTTTAATTTTGTTCTGTTGTTTGTTAAAATTGATGATGACAATGATTATGAGGTTCAAATTAGGAAATAAAAGTTTGCGTGTTTCTTCTTGATTTCTTTCTTTCTTTCTTTATTATTATTATTTTTTTCTGGATATATATTTCTCTCTATATGTTCTATGTATATGTATGTATATTTGTTTATCGTAATGTATTCATCGTATAATAATTCATAGGCAATGCAAGGGATTGGACTGGTGGTGTTTGAATCTCAATCTTCTTTTGTTGTCCAAATGTGCTCCATTTTAATTTCAAGAATAAAATCGTTGTTGGATTTTTTGTACAAAGAAAAAGAAATTATTTGGTGTTTTCATTACTTATTCATTGTACGTCAGCTCTAAAGGATTACTTATTTATTAAATCTAGTTATGAGTTCAGATTTGCAAGTAAGAAGCTGCATTTCAGCTAATTTAATCATATAGTTGCTCATCTAGATTGTAGTGAAGTTTGTAGTGTTGGCAATTAAGTGATCAATGAAAGAATTGGAATTATTCATTCTTAATCTTATTTTGTTGTAGTAACTTGTATGTGCATCTTTTAAATTTCAACGATGAATGATCGCTGGGTTCGTAGAAATTGAAGAAGTTATTTGTTGTTTTAACGTTCTCTTATTGATTCTATATCAGCTCTTTGGGATTGGATATTAAATTAGTTATTTATTCCCCCACTCGTATGTGCATCTTTTAAATTTCAACGATGAATAATTGTTGGGTTTGTAGAAATTGAAGAAGTTATTTGCTGTTTTAATGTTCTCTTATTGATTCTATATCAGCTCTTTGGGATTGGATATTAAATTAGTTGGTTATTCCCCCCTCTTCTTGTATATAGATGTAGTGCACAGGTGGTCTTTGTGGAGTCATTGGGAAGTGTAAAGGAGGTACATAATCAGAGGAGGAAAAATGGAGGCTAAAATATGTGATGTTAATCATTTGGATGCTGATGTCCTTTTACCTCCTCGAAAGCGTCTGCTTGCGGGATTGAAAAAACAGGGTTCAGATTCTGATGGTTCTTTGTGGCTGTCTCCAGCTACTTCTTTGCCTGCATCCGTATCTGCATCTGCATCTGTATGTGCTCCTCCTCCATCATCGCCTTTCTCAATTGAATTCGATATCCGGCTAAGCAATCTATTGAGTTCTCATGACAATAACCTTTCTCCCATGGAGGTTGTAGACGCCTCGAAATCAACAGCTGCTGCTGCAGCCAAGGCTGCAGAAGCTGCTAGAGCCGCTGCTGAAGAGAAGGCTGCATTAGCTGCTAAGGCAGTGGCTGCTGCAAAGAGTGCTTTGGATTTGGTTGCCTCTTTCTCTGAGGAAGCAGTCTGCAAGGAAAGACACCTAAAAAAGAACAAGTTAAAAAAGCATGTCCCAGTTCAGCTCTTGTACAAAAAATACCAGCCTATTGAGAATTGTAAGAAAGATGAGGAATTGGCTCGCAAGTTGCACAGAGCTATAAACAGCTCTCCAAGAATTTCAAAGAATTCTTCAGGTTCTGACTGTAAGGGTCATAAACACAAGAAACCTAAAATCTCATCTAGTTCTGAAAAAGTAAGAGATTCAAATGGGGGTGTGGTAGTTAAGCAAACCCCTACATCTATTAGTTTTGGACATGCGGCAGCAGGCGAGGTCAATTGTGAAAGTCCCATCCGAGAGTCGCACGAGAATAAAGTAGATGAGAATGCATGTACATATGATAGAGCTGGACGATCAAAGATAGATATCTGCGAAGCTGTATTGGGTCAGCCAAAGGATAAAACTTGGGACGATATGGCTATTGGTTGCAAAAAGAGAGGAAGAGTGAAGCTAAAGAAGTTGCCCTTAAGCACGTGCACTTTCCGGGACCAAGCAAACCCCAAAGAAGAGGCGGCGGATCTTAGAAAATTGCCGTTGACTGATATGAATATGGGCAATCCTACTGCTGGTAGTATGCCTTTGTTTGTCATGGAGCCTTCTACCAAGAGCGTGATGCCATTAGAGGCGGGGTCAGTTTGGGAATGTCAGGAGTTTAAAGGACCTGAATGTGTGAAGCAGAATAAAGTCATACACTCATAGCGCCCAATTCCTATTATGGCGAAATATGGCTGCCAAGATGGTATAAAAGTTGATAGCTGAGGTAGGATTTATGGTCATGTTCTCACAGAAACGGCTTTATTTCATTTTTGTCTTTTTTTCTTTTGTTCGTTCTGGCTTTGTAATGGACATGAACTGATTAAGTGTAAATTTACATGTTTAAATGCTTGTATCCATGCTTTCACAATACAAAATTTCCTGAGATAAGGGGTTGCAATAAATGGGTTGCGTTTGTTAGACAAGTTAGCCTCTGTTTTCTTTTCTTTTTTTTTTTTTGAGGGAAAAAATGAATTTATTCTCATTCATCATAGTTTGAATTACAACAAATAGTTTTACACCTAATTATTGAGTAGAATAACTAGAAAATGAAACTAACACTAGTAGGAAAGTAAAAATAACAAACGAGGGAAATTGTCCGATTTTCTTGATAGGAAGTTTACTAAAATATTTTTGGTTTCTAATAAAATATTAAGAGAGAAAAATCATTAGCACCTCCTATTTTTGTTTGGTTTTGTTTTGTTTTGTTTTTTTTTATTTTTATTTTTTATTTTTTTTGTTTTTTGATAGTTTACTACTTTCTATTCTTATTCTTGTTCCTCACAGTTCTCCCCTGGTTGGAGAAATTGACCCCGATGAATTAAGACTCATAAAAATCATGTATTAACCACATGATACGCAAGAAATTATTTAACCTGTAACATTGATTCTGAAAGAACCCAAAAGAAATTCATTTCTTTCTTGTTCTTCAAGTCTGCTCCAAAAAAAAAAAAAAAAAAAAAAAAAAAATCCTCCCATTCCTCTCCCAAGTGCATTCCTCGCAATATCTTGTTGATTGAAGTCTCCAGATCACCATTAGAGGCAAGAACAAGCGCTTTAGCGTAGATCCAATGAAGTGTTAAAAGGTAAAAACTCAAACTTTGTCAGTGAGTTTTGTCAAAGTTTAGAATTTGTGTTTTATATTAATTATCTATGTTCCTATCTAGAGACTAAAGGTTTGTTAGAGGCTACTCATATCAAGAGGAAGAGATCCATCACTTTGGGGTACCTTGGGAAAGCCTTAATACTCTAGTTTTGTTTAAAGTTTGTGTTGTTAATTTGTTACAGCTTGCAATAAATTATTTTGGTATGTGGCGGCATATAATGGACTTTTTATGATATGATTGCTCTATGTGATGTTCGTTCACGGGCATGCTTCTTAGGCTTAGACTAAGGTTTTTACATTATAAAGCAAGGTTAGTAAGTTAAAATGTTGCAACATATTTTTGGAACATTTTTCAAAGATTTAAGATTTTTAGACACTCAAAGCCCAAACTAGTTTTTGAGCTTAAAAATTTTCGGGAAGAAGTTTTCCTGAAATTCTAACCAAATTATGCCAAAAAACACCATTTTTATATCTATTAGTTTATAAATTGGACCAAAAAAAACATGAGATGATCGATTTAAAAAAAAATCAAAACATAAAAGTTGTAGATCTTATCAAAACTGTTAACTTTAATGAAGTAATATTTTCGTCAATTTCGTATGGATTTTTAATTATGAATTTTGTAAGATTTAATTATGAAAATTTTAACACAATAAAAACAATAAAATGTTTAGAAATGGTTCAAAATGTCTATGGACCTTTTGAGAGTCCTAATCCTTGCGTATGATATAAAATAGTTTTCCTTTGATGTTGAGGGTGAAAATGTCAAGATTTTAATTTTTGAACTAAAACTATAAAAACGAATGAAGTTGAAATTTTTCATAGGATAAGCTGGTTTTGTGCACTGTCATAGGCAGCAAGTAATTACAGATTTTAAGCCCAAAAGAGTGAAATTTTTTGATGCCTATTAAGGTACAATCGTCAATTTTATAAAATGGTCAAAACGGACCTCAAGCTTATCTAACAAGCTCAAAATTTTTTGACCAACAATAAACTACATTACGCAAAGTTCAAAATTGTATTATAAGATGTAAAATTTGACTACAACATATTTAAGTTAATTGCCAATGATGTAAAAGTTTAAGATATATTATGTCAAAATTAAAAATTTAAAATGTAGTATATAAAAAGTTAATAGTTTAAGATACAATAATCCCATTTTCTCAAAAATTGCTTACAAAACTTGGCTGTCACGTGTTTAGTTGTTACTCGTAAACAAGTCCCGTCCAATGACATTACGCCTGTGACTCTCCCAAACAACGTGCCTCGTGAGGTTATCCAAGCTCTCATCCTCGTCCGTTCACCGCCTTTTTTCGTCTAGTTAACATGCAAAAAAACGGAGCTCGAAAGATCGAATGCCTTTGCCTTGCTTTTCTCCACCAAAACAAAATTGATATTTTTTCTTCTAATAAGTAAAAAAAAAGATGGTTAACTTCTTCATTGGTCATCATCCTCTTGAGTTGAAACCCTAAAAATCCTTTTTTTTTTTTTTTATGTGCACCGTTTCAGACTTGTTAGCCGATGATTCTACTTGTTTGGTTGCTGAGAAAATCGAACAAATGTTTTCTCTTTCACCTCCTCCACTTTTTCTCACTCTTCGACATTGAAATCAATTAATAAATTGTTTTGATCGCCATTCCTTGAGCTTAGTATCGTCGGTCTAGATGAGGAGCATAAAATCCATGCCCGTAGCTATTAGTAGTTCGGTGCGTTCTGGAATTATTCTCTTCGACATTGCAAGAGTTGTGGAAGAGCTGGTTTTCAACAGCCTAGATTCAGGCGCTTCAAAGGTAAAATTCAATTCAATTCATCCTTCTTCAGTTGCGTAAATGAAAATGGCGGTCATTTCTGATGCAAAGTGATTAACTTTTCCATTGTTTGAAATTTTACGCATCAGGGTGCTTCTCTGTTTTTATCGCTTGTTTTTTAAATATACGCATGTATCATTTCAATTCCTGGGGAAGTTCTTTTTGTGTGATCCAGAGAAAGCTTTTCCCCTGATAAATTTTTTATCTTTGGGAGTAGAATTAGGGTTTAGGCTTTATCAAGGTACCATCTGTGTGATGTTATTAGAAATCATTTCGTTTTTTTCTTTTAATTTCTTCATTTTTTTTGTGTGTATTTTTCCATGTTGTTTTGCAATAAAACCAGGATTCTGCGACTCACAGTTCTTTACTGCTTTCAGGTCTCAGTTTTTGTAGCTCTCTCGACATGTTATGTGAAAGTAGAAGACGATGGTTGGTACACTACTACTCTTACTCTTAAAGGGAAAACTTTTTTTTTTTTTTTTCCCGAAAGCTTGATATCACTTTGGTCCATAACTTGGCAGGATCCGGCATCACCCGGGATGGATTAGAGTTATTGGGAGAAAGATATGGTAAATTTGTTATTTTCTTTTGTACTTATTTCAGTCTCCCAATGCTTGATTATCTCCAAGGTTGAAAGACTAATGCCTTATTGCAGTAGATTTCTTGTTTTGATAATATGGGTTTTCTTTAGCAGCGTACCTAATCTAGAAGAAAGACACTGACGTGTATAACAAGTAAATTATGTCACATTTGGAAAGAAATTTTCTGTTTTTTCATCTTATAATGTATGGCAAAGTATGAACATCTTTCTTCGGCTTGGCATGCCTGATATGCATTTATATTAAGATTTATCATTTGTGAACTTATGTTTACTAGGAGCTCACACAACATTTTCAATACGTACTATCTGTGGGCAGCAACATCAAAGTTTGATCAGTTGATTGATAAAGATATTAAGACTGGGAGCTTTGGTTTTCGAGGAGAATTATTGGCTTTGATTTCTGATGTATCGTTGTTAGAAATTGTGACAAAAGCTTGTGGCAGGCCAAATGGGTACCGCAAGGTCATGAAGGTATGGATCCTTTTACTTACAAAGAAAGAGGATTTCAAGAAGGATGCTTTATTGACTTTTCCTCTAATTTTTCACAGGGAAGCAAATGTTTGTATCTCGGAATATGTGATAATAGGAAGGATATGGGAACTACAGGTGCGGACTCTATTCCCAAAAGTCCTTGAATGAGATGGTGGAGATAATTAGCCTTGTACGTCAAGATTTTTAGACTTCTTTGGAGTGATTTTTTTTACATATTCTTTGGACTGATTTTTTTTTTTTTTTATTAAACATATAGAATAAACCTATTTCTGTACCTTGTTTTGTATTTTGTTCACTGAATACGGGTGACTCCTAGTTGCTTTATGTGCTAGTTTGATGATTTCTTATACCATGAGAAAGTTATGTAAAATGATCTTCAATTCCATTTGACATTTACGTTTACTTTGTTGTTGGTTTCTGTAACATAAACTTCTTATTAGTTGCTCATTTCCTCATATCAAATTGCTTTGTTGCAGTTGTTGCTCGTGATTTGTTTTACAACCAACCAGTTCGGAGAAAGTTTATTCAATCCAGGTTCCCTTTTTTTACTTGAAATTTTACTTTGTTTTCCAGCTCCCTTCATCTGTATTTTCATTACGCTTTCAGTGGTTCAAACTGACTTGATGTCCCCTTTGGTTTGAATATAAACTGGCAGCCCTAAGAAGGTCTTAGAATCAGTCAAGAAATGTGTACTTCGGATTGCACTTGCGCACTCAAATTTGTCTTTCAAAGTTGTTGATATGGAAAGGTATCTTCTGTGTTCTGCAGTTGAATCTAGTTCTTTTGTTTTCTCGCTTATGTTCTTTATTTCTCATGTAGTGAGGACGTGCTTCTTGGTACACATCCTTTGTCTCCCATGTCACTGATGAACAGTTGTTTTGGGATTGAGGTCTCCAACTCTCTTCATAAATTGAACATCAGTGACGGCAAAATAAAGCTTTCTGGATACATTTCTGGTCCTTGTGATAATCTGACGATTAAGGTAGAAAGATTCATGTTCATGGTGACCTTACTAAAGCTATTTGCTTTATCTATCTTATATCTTTTTTATTTTTTATTTTGCAGGCCTTCCAATATGTCTGTATCCATGAGAATTCATATTCAAATATTGTTCTTAGTTTTAGGTGGATGTATGGAGATAAGAAGGTATTAATTTATTTGAATTTTTTTCCTTGACTCTATTTTATCATTAAAAAAAAAAAAATCCTTGACACTAGCAGATATTAACTCAAGGTTTGTTTGCAACGGGCCAGTCCATAAACTGGTGAATCAGTTGGCCGCTAGTTTTGAGTGTTGGAACCAAGTGAAAGCCGTCAGTGGTACCCTAAACAGAAAGAGAAGTAGACCTCAATCATACCCAGTTTTTGTTTTGAACATAAGTTGTCCTCGATGTTTCTATGATCTAACCATTGAACCATCAAAAACGCACGTGGAATTCAAGGTAATTTTAGTCTTCCTGCACGATGGATTTTAGTTTCAATTCAGTAGCAATTTATTTTGCAGTTTTATTGCATCACCAACTTGTTCATATTAAATATGACTTTTTGGAGTGGCTGCAACATTATGGTTCTTTTCCAGTTGAAGTATTAAGAGTGGTGATTTACGAAGCAACATTACCACCTCATCTTTTCCCCTCAAACTATAAAATTTATTTCAATTACTGAATTTTTTTTCTTTTTGAACTTTTTTACACGACATATTGAGCAGCCGTTTTAGTATCTCCATTAGAATATGACAAATCAAATCTTCCTGCTACACTTTTTATATGTGGATTTCACAACCAAATGGTAGGACTTTCAGATATGGATTCTATTTCTGCTGCTTAATACCACATTAGTTAAGTAAACATAAAAATTTAATTTAATCAGCTTTACGTGATTACTGAGTACTACCTTTTTACCTCTTTTGAAACCCTCCGCACTCTTTACCAGGATTGGGTTCCTGTACTTACTCTCCTTGATGAGGCAATTCAACAATTGTGGAAGGGAATTATGTCTTATGGTATGCCTTCACTCTATTTATACTACTTAAAGATGGATACATTCTCTTATCTGTTGCCCTGAATTCAGTTTGGTACGATGACCTATCAGGAACGTCTGAGATGTTTCCGGAGAATCTGTTGAGCTTGCAGTTGATACAAGGGGAAAAGGTCAAATGTTACATGGAGATGATATTACCATGTCTGCAGAGGGTAAGGGTCCTACTACATGAACCAGCGTGTTTTGATGTCAAAATTTAGTTGGATCCATGTTTATCGGTTTTTATGCCTTCATGCTGCTTTTTGTATACATTTCTTTTTTTTATTCTTCTAGATTTAGGTGATGACAATTTTGAATGGAACTCCACAATGGAGAAAAAGAAGTGCACATTCCAAAATCATCCAGCCTCTCCAGGCCTTATTTCTTCTCATTTAAAGATCCCCAACGAGGAGGACAATTACTCTTCTCATATGCAGCAGTATCCAATTCCAATTCGCCACCCACCTAATCACTTCAAAGAGCAAGAGAATGAGATGGATTTTACTATTCAGACTGAGAAGCTTGTTCAATCATGGGACCGCTCCCTTGCAAAACGCATCAAAAACTATGAAAATGAAATGTACATTTCCGATAACAATTTTTCGTCTGTGAAAGACCATTTCTTCTTGAATGAAATCAGTACTGGAGAAAGATGCAGTATTCGTGTGGATAATAGTAATTTTAGTTCGTCGTGGGAAAATGATTCTTTTGAAGGTAGTATCAACGTTAGCAGTGGATCAGCAAGTATTGCAAGAACTAGTGATTGTCTAGACTCAAGTGATGATGAAGAGATGACCAGGGATGTGGAGAAACCTTTTCTAAAGAGTTGCAGCTTGAGACAAAGAGTTCCACAGGAGAGTTCTTTGTTTACAGATGCTGGTGACGATCTTCAAAGTGATGGCTTCAAGGTGAAGAAAATGTGGACTGAACCTTATGAAAGAGTTAATATTTCAGAAATTGATAGTGCCAACCAGAGTTTTGATTTCTTGTCAAGGACTTTGTGGCAAGATCCGGCATCCAGTTTTCAGCACTTTCCTGGATTTGCAAGAAAATCTGACTTGTCTGAAGAATTTGATAGTCTGCCTGTAAAGTCAATCCCATTTTATGAGAGTCTTGATAGGAATGTTTTCTCATCTCATTCAGTAACAGAAGTAGATACCATTGGCTTTGATCCTCTCAATTCAAACTCCAAATGTTTCTTTTCTACAGCAGATTACTTTTCCCAGGGCTCACTCTGGGATGTAGAAGATTACTCTGATATCAACATACGTGGGGGTAGTTATAGTTTTAAAACAATTAGGCACAAGCATCCTACAGATAGTGAAGAAAATGACTGTAGATATAGTTATGATGTACTGGAAAAGAGATCCAGCCAAGAAAACTGCACCACAAGTTGCTCAAACAGTGTATTAGAAGATGGTGTTTCAGGCCGCTTCCAGCGAAGTCACAAGTTGACTAATAAATTTTCTCCTGAATGCATGGAGAAATCAACTGACGTTAGAGACAGTTTATGTTTAAATTCACTTGGTAAAAGCCACAAAGGTATTGCAATACACAAAAGTCAAAGAGATGCATACAGTGAGGAAAGAGAAAGAAATTTTCTATTTTCAAATCAAAGATCAAGAAGCCGCTCAGCTCCCCCTTTTCATAGAAGCAAGAGGAAGTTCTTAGCCTTAAATTGTCATTTTTCATCAAAAGTTAATAATGGCCCTGCTAATCCAGGTAGAGTTTTAGGTTGATTTCCCTTTGAAGACATCGTCGCAGATGCAAGGCAAGATAACACACCTGTACCGTGCAGAAGCTCCTGAGCAATTGAAGTCAGCTTGTGTGGAGGATTCGTTGTTGGACAGCAGGTAGTACAATTTTGTCTCTCTCCATCTCTTTTTCATTCTTCTGGCTTTTTTTTAGATAGATATGTTACTTGTAACTTGCCTTTTCACCCTTGTATTGCCTTTAGACGAGACCTGAAGAATATGCAAAACCTGAAGGAAGACAACAAGAGGATTAAAACAGACGAGAGGTTTAAACAGTCGGCTTGCTTTGACATTCAAGATGTTGCTTGGCTAAAAGGTGACTTTATCATCTGCTGTGCTTATCCTTTTAGTTTAAGAGACATGGATGATGTTAAAAATGAGAGGTTTAGTGGGGGCACAATACTAGAATTAAAAAAAATAATAATTTCTTTTATCCTAGTAATATATTTTTATTGAGAAAGCATTATATTATGGTTGTCCTGGACGGGTTGTCTCATTGACAAGTACCCAGTGGTAACCAAACCAAGAACAATCTGCAGTGACATTAAATTCAGCTTGTACCTTTTACTTATTATTTGATATCTGTTCTGACATTATAGGTTAACATAGTGTGTCTATGTTTTGTCAATTTTCAGAAACTATCTCCAATGAATTTCAAGACTCCCCATATTCTTGGACCAAATGGCAGAACTGCTGCCCACCAACTGCTGTATGAATTTGCATTCCTTTTGTTTTCTTTCATATTGTTTACACCATATCAATTGAATACAGTAAATGTTGTCCGTTGTGGTGAATTGCTAAACTATATTTTGTTTTGTTGTATGCAGAATAATAATAAGTTGCATGGAATCCATGATCAGAATAATATATTGGATATCTCTTCTGGATTCTTGCACCTTGCCGGTGACTTCTTAGTTCCTGACTCTATTAACAAAAACTGCCTTGAGGATGCCATTGTTCTCCAACAGGTGGATAAGAAGTTTATTCCGGTTGTGGCTGGCAGAACTCTTGCCGTTGTTGACCAGGTCCGCTTATTTAGGATCTGATCCTGTCCGATTTTTTTCTCAATCTGAGGTCCCCTTTTGTGTATTTTTTTATAGAACACTATCCTATACGTTCTTTTGGGATATTTAAAGTGGTCTGAGGATGGCTAGACAGAAAGAGAACACTTGTTTCTACACAGACACACGCACACGCACACACACACACACACACACATAATTTCCTAATGAAAAAGTTATAGAAATTAGAACTACCGAACAACACAAATCGCACTGTTTTCTCTTCAAATATTTTGCCTGCATACTGAAGATGCAGCTTTTTTAGACAAACTGATCTTGTGGCTGTCCACATAAATACTCTCTTCACGTTGGACATGCTCGTATATTGTAAACTATAAATCTTGTAAGGGGACAACATACATTGAAGTTCTGACTTTTGTAATGGTCCTTGTCACCAGCATGCTGCAGATGAAAGGATCCGACTGGATGAGCTGCATGAGAGGGTAGGAATTTTTTTGTGTTAAACTTCTAATAACACACACACACAGACATTCATACTATTGACATTTTCTGACAATTTAGTTGAATGCTAAGGTCCTGTCTGGAGAAGGAAAGACAATCACTTTTCTAGAAGCAGAGCAGAGTTGGTACGTGTGGATTTGATGCTACATGTGGTTTTGCCACTTTCACTTTTCTTGAGTTGATATTCTTCTTGCTATAATATCAGACACTGCCAGAGATGGGGCATCAGTTGCTGCATAATTATGCTGGAGAAATTAAAGAATGGGGTTGGATATGCAATATTCATGGTCAGGATTCGAGGTCCTTTAAAAGGTATTTTCTTTTCTTTCTTGATTGAATCTGTCATTCATCATTGACGTTAATGAATGTGGTATAATATAAATGACTAGCATTTTGTACGAGACTTGTCTACAATATGATTTTTGGTGGCTGAAGAAATGTTTGCATGCAAAGGTTAATGTTTGCCACTCATAGAGATGACCAAAAGTAAATTCAATTACATTATGTTACACTTCAACAATATTCCAATCCACATATTTGGAGACTTGTACTTGGTTAAAGTTTGTTTCAATTTTTCCCTCTTAAATTGTGAAGAAAAAGAATTATTTTTCTTTTCAACTTGTTTTAAGGGGTTCAACATTTTAATTCTTTTAACAGGAATTTGAATATTCTCCACAAGCAACCGGCAGTTGTTAAACTTATCGCGGTAAAAGACTTCTCTCTTTATTTTAGTTTAATAAACTTACATTTTTCTTAGCCTTAGGTCCGACACTGTGAGAATGCTTCTCTTCAATATAACAGTGGATCCTTAAGAAATGTTGAAATTGACCGACTTCTGCAAAGGTTCAAGCGAAGCTGCATCTTACATTACATCGTTATCTTGTTCTAATACAATGCAGATTCCCTGCATCTTAGGAGTAAACTTGTCTGATGTAGATCTCATGGAGTTTCTTCAGCAGGTAATATAGAGCCATTTTTTCCTCGAAATGGACCCCAACCCAACATTCTCTCTTTATCTTTTGATAGCTGTACTTTATCTTATCATCTTTCTTCTTAGCCACTTTCATATCTCCCTGACGCCGGCTTTTCTTTTAATGATTAGCTTGCTGATACAGATGGATCATAACGATACCACCTTCCGTTCTTCGCATCCTTAATTCTAAAGCATGCAGAGGTAGATGCATGTTCATGCTAGATAATGAATTTTAGTCAGGTTGAAATTATGATTAAAATATTGTTAATATCGAATAGAAATGTTGAACCATGTAGAGTACGATTACGGTCTGTCTTGTTTTATCTTCTTTGTGATCTTATTGTTTAAGGTGCAATTATGTTTGGGGACTCCTTGCTCCCTTCAGAGTGTTCCCTCATCATTGAAGAGCTAAAGAAAACGGCACTATGTTTCCAGGTAGGCATGCTTTTGACACATTTTGTGGAGGTGACTCCACATAGGCAGTTTCTTTGGGAGTGTGCTTACGCACGTGTGTATTTGTGAGGGAGAGAATAAGCTTGTGAGCTATCTTCTTGAATAACCATGGTGGAGTGAATTGTGCAGTGTGCGCATGGGCGGCCAACAACTGCCCCGCTTGTCAACTTGGAGGCATTGCGTAAGCAGATTGCTAAGATTGCCTTGTTGAATGATGATTTGAATGGGTTATGGCATGGGTTACGCCGACACAAACTCACTGTTGAACGTGCAGCGCAGCGTTTAAGTTCAACTACAAGCTGAAGTCTTTGCACCAAAACAAAAGTTTCTGTGGAACAATTAACAATGTTTGCACCGCAGGATAATCACATTGTTAACTCATTTGTCCTTGGTAGTAGTGTTTTGGATTATTCTGTAAATAAGCACAGGGCATAGAATAATCAATAAGCACGTTTGAAGTTCATAGAAATCAATTCAATTGTTATTCTCGATTTGCCATTATATTACATCTTTTAACTTGAAATGATTCCCTGTAAATACAAAGTTCACATTGATGTTCAATTTGTGGTTCAATTACATTTCACAATTTGATATTGATGCTTCTCCTAAAGTTTGTATGGAATGATTCACGTGAATTCAAAGTTCATATTGATGTTTACCAAACTCTTGTACTTTCATCTTCTCTCTACTTTTGGAAACGGTTTTCAGTAAGCAATTGAATGAAAACAATGTTGCAGCCGAAATATGTACAGGACAGACGGCCGAAGCATTAAAGAGGGCCCTTGTTAAATCTTTCGTAAGTTGGCAGTCTGAACTCCATACTTGGTTGACTCCTAATTGGGTGCAGAAAGCGCGTGTTGACCTCTATAGAATGAAGTCACCACAAATTTCGGCTAAACATTCTTGTGTCCAGGAGTAAGAAGAAGTTCAATTCATATTGACAAAAGATGCATTAAGATCACTAAACTATATTCTCATTGTCGCCCTCACTGACCATTCTTCGAAGATGCGTTTGAGCTCTCTTCCTCATTTACAGCTGCACGCAAAGCCTTCCAGATGGGCACTAACATTTTCACCGGTGGTCGCAATCTCTGGACGACATGATTCAGGTAACATCAACCATAGAAAATAGGAGGAAAGATATTGATCTTTAACATTTTTCTGTCTCCCAATAATTCAATCATCAGATAGCTTTTGTTAGAAAGAAAAAGTTCTGTATACCTCAAACACGGATATCAGTTCTGCTTCTCCACACACAACCAAACACAAGGTCCAGTAACATGTAACTGGGGTCACATGTTCCAGAAGAACTGGTTTCAAAATCTTGTCGACAGGAATAAAGCGCCGAATTACTTTTCCACTGCATGGCATAATCAAAACATAACAAACAGCCACGCAAATCATTTCAAGTCAATACATCATATCAGTCCTGCCATTGCTATATAGAAACCACAAGGTTCTACATGCTTTAAGTGTACAACCGCATCGTCTTCATTAAGGAGATTTATGTTTATAAGGTAAACATCTTAAAGCATGATCATAAGCAAAATGAAAAGAACAAAACATCAATAAGACGACGATTTCTTTTATTTTGTAATACGCTCTACTGACAAATTAAAGGGAAAAAAAATACCTGACATAGTGAGTTTCAAGTTGAACTCCCAAAGCAGGCATAACAAGGACAGACTCTGAGCCATTCAGAAAGAAAATTTATGTGGGCAATAGTTCTTCTTACGAATAAAGCACACCTGATATCATTGCAATCTAGAAATGCATGAACTTGGAGGTCCAAAGACGCTCTTCTCTCACCTTTCTTAACAGCCTTCCAAAGCAATAACTTGAGAAGGAGTGCCACTATAAAAAGGCTCCACAAAACAACAAAAATCGATTTGCCCTAACAGTTGGATGCTCTTGGGTCAAGATACTAGCAAATTCAAAAAACACAATTCTAAAGCTTCACAAAAACAATCATACACAGATTATAGATATATCAAGAATTTATGAGTTCATGTTTGAAAACGGTGCTAATCCATCAACAACGGAGCCAGAATTCTTCAACAAGAAGTTCAAAAACATTCGGATAAAACATAATACAGAGTCTACTTCTAAGCAATATGTGAGAGAAATTGCATATCCATATAGGACCCCACCAAAAAAAAAAAAAGGAAGACCATGCACCCTTCCAAAAAATAATTGATATTTGAATGATTGTTCATGTCAAATATATTTATATAATTTTTTTCCCCTCTTTTTACCTTGAGGTACGTGAAATTCAATTGACCACAAAATGAACCACCTAAATTTCAACTATTTAATCCTCAAGAAAAACTATAATTCACAAACAAACTCATCATATAAGAAGCATCCAAATTCCCATGTCAGGAACAAAGAATAAGAAAGAAGGGAATAATACGAATACCTTAAGCAGGAAAAGAAAAAAGGAATTTGCTAAAATGAGCAGAGCAGAGAAGCAGAAAAGAAAACCCTTGACGCCATTCTTCCGAGCCACAATGTGGTGGAACTGGATCATGTCAGCTGCTTCACCTGGCCATTTACACTCACGACTGTAACTGTATCTCCGATCAACCATTCCTGAAAAAAAAGAAACCAACATTTTTTTTAAAGAGAAAGGAAGAATTGCAACTAATTTAATTTGCATTGTTCATTGCAATAACGTTTGACACAGAAATCAAAGACCCACATAAGGAAACCCAGAAATTCCAGAGACTTTTTTTGAGTCGAAATGCAGCGAATACCTTGAGAAGAAAACCCTAAAATTCCAAAGATTTTGCCTGGAAAATTGGGATCTTATTCAATTGCTAGGGATTTCCGAAACCCAAATTTTGTTCCTTTTTTTCTGTGTAAAGTTCTAAATCTGACTTTGTCAAAAAAAAAAAAATTTTTGAGGGCTCGCCGGCACGAGGGAAGACTTGTCAGTAGCAGTTTTTTTTTGTTTTGTTTTGTGTTTTTCAAATAAACAAGGAAAGGGAGAAGAATGAATGAAAAGCTGAGACAAAATTACTATAAAATAAATTTTTATAATAAAAATAATTCGATTTTCTCTTCACCACCCTAGTCTATATAACAGCTTAAGGGTAGAGGTGTCCACGTAAGTTATTTTAGTCGGATGGGTGTCTTCGTTACGAGTGCTAAAAAAGATCATCCAGAACTTATTCCAAGTTGCAACGTTAATGACTTTTCCCTGTAAAACATTTCTTTTTTTTTTTCTTTGAGTAAACAGCTTGGTTAATTATAACTTTTTTTTAAAAAGATATAATTTAGATTTTAATTTTTTTATTTAATTGAGTCTAAATTAAAATAAAGGTACGATTTGGTCATTTGTTGCTTGACCGTTTAAAAAATATTTTGACAATTTTAGTGAAAGTATTTTAGTAAAAATATCTAATATATTGTAAAGAAATTAAAGTTAAAACAAAAAAAATTAAAAAGATAGAAAAAATAAATATATATTATTAAAATCAGATTTCTTTTACTAAAAAATTCAGATTTTTTTTAAAAAACAAATTAAATTCTTTTCAAAAAAAGAAAAATGAGATAGCTTTCTTTTCCCCTCTTCAGTTCATAAAAAATAATTAATTAATTAAAAATTCACCCTACTTCTTCTGCTCCTCCATGACGACGGTTGGACCGAATCAACCCAAAAAAAAAAAAGAAAAGAAAAAAACATGTTCATCACTTACTTGAATAAAAAAAAAAAAAAAATCTAATCTCAAATCATCAATCACTAAAATCAGCCATTATTCTTCCTCAGGCTATATTAACCCGAACAAAAATAATTACGAAATCAACTGTAACTGAAATAACCCAAAATTAATTGACAAGCATAATTGTCAGCTTCTTCTTCTCTCGTTTTTCATTTGCAGGCAAAGAAATTGCTTAGCCCTTGATGACTTTTTTCTCCTTCTCTCTCAGGCCTAACCACAAAATGATTTTGTCTCTCATTTAAAGTTTTCGTCTTTTCTCTCTTATAACTAAACAAATGTAAGTAAAAGAATGATTTTGAGAACCTATTCTTTGTTGGTGATCTAAAGTCTTGAGATCTTAGTGGTTTGCAGATCTACGAGTGGTTTCTAGCTCTCTCTCTTCCTTCCTTCCTTCTCTCTCGTAACGCCCGCCGTTTTTTCTATAGACACTTATGTTAATTTAACGTTAAAATATGATACTTTAGTGCTATAATTATTTATGTTAAGTAAATTAACTTTTTATTAAGAAATGTCGTAGGTGACGGTCTCGTGGAATCGATGTGCTCGCGATGTTCATGTTAAAAGTGATGATAGGCTTAAAGTATTTATTTATTTTTATGGGTTTCAACTTGCTCGAAATTTATAATGCTCTAGGGTTATGTATGCCTACAGTTATATTCTTGATGATGACATAAATGTTGTTGCATATTTTCTTATTTTTATAACATTTATGATACTATGATAATTACATATATATTATTTTTATTATAATGGCATTAAGTAATTGGATAATATATAATGCCCAAAAAAATAATGTGAAAATTAACATTTTTAGGGTTATGGAAATAAATATTATTGTTGTATATAAGTAATTATGTATTATAATTGTTTTATATTATATTATAATATAATATATTTATATTACATTATTTTATTATAATATATTATATTATATTATATATTATATATTATATATTATATACTATATATACAAATTAGGTTAACTATTAAAAGAAGTTTACTTATATTATATAAAAAAAAAAAAATCACGGCATTGGCGTGAAATGGAAAAGGAAAAGAAAATAAAAAAAAGAAAGAAAGTTGAATTAGAATAGGATTAGGGTTTTCTACACTTATCTAATCTCTTTTCTCTTATAAACCTATAAATATACCTATAAGCCACCAAAGTCTTCATTCTCTAAATTTCTAGCCAAAGAAAATTCTCTCTTTAAAATTTTCTTAGACACTCTCTCTTTCTTCTCCACGTTTTCTTTCTTCTCTACTTTATTTTTTCTACAAACAATTGAATGAAATATTAGGTTTGCACTTAGATAATTCAAGAGAATTAAGAGGAATTGTTTCGAAGGTAAGAAACTCATTCTAGACTATTGTTGAAATTTTGTTTCCTTTGTAATCTGACCCCTATAACTTTGTCAATGAATTTCTGTTTGCTCTGAAATTTTAGTATGATGTTTATGCATGTGTTATGTGATATTCCTCAAAATTTCACTTTATTTAGAATTTTCTATGCTGAGATATTAAATTTTCATTCTTTGCCACTCATGACCAAACTGTTGTTGATTGGTATTTTGTACAACAGTATAGTCCATGTTTAAGGGGCCAACGACCTTTGATTTGAATGAAATTTTACGGAGATATTCATGCATATTTTTAGTTATGATCTGGAAAATTTTGTGGTTATTTGATGAATATTTTATGAGTTCTTGAATTTTTTTTTAAGATAGGTTTTATAGCTGTCTATTTAGTGAATTCGATACTTCTTGTTTATGTGACCTATTTGTATGGCTAAACAAATTTATTTACTAATGAGACTTTTTGTGGTAATGTATATATAAGTTATTAGGTTGTGTTAAAAATTTTAGGGTTAAAGTAATTTTATTTTAATTATTGAATTTTTGATGCCTTAAGTCTACTTTTTATACAAATACCTGACAGTCGTTGTGCTTCAGTAATTTTTGATTCTGTGTTGCATTGTTTATATTTTTCTTATATTTTTCTCAAATACTAGACTTTGAATCGCTTGAATTGGAGTTTTCATTAAATAGTTATGATTTTTCAAAGTTAACCTTAAAAGTTGTACAGTTTTAAACAGACCTGAAATTTAGATTGAATTTTGAGTACTTTTTCTTCATGCAAATTATTGTCAAAATATGCACGTAATATATCAAATTCTTTGTTTTTGAGTCTAGTTTCTAATGCCATTGGCTTTGACTGATTTGGAGTTAAGATGAAATTATTATAAATTTTTAAGTGAACAAAGGTCATTCTGCCTACTTTTGGGAATTATGCCCTAGGTTTATAAATTGTGATTTTGTGCTTCTTGATATTATTACATGATAAGGTGATGTTTAATGATAGTATGAGATGTTTATATATTGCTTATAGTATTGCTTGTGACTTATAGTTAATATGAATGTTTGACATGAACCCTCTAAAAGGCGAGCACACCGAGAACCGCAGCAATGTCACCAAAGTTAAGGTTTAGTAAGCAAGCAAGACAAGTAAGTACATTCTCACCTACAACATGATAAAAGTTTACGAAAAAGTTTTGAGAATATGTTTTATGATAATTTTTAAAGTTTGTTTTTACATGTTTTTTTATGAAAACTCTTGTTGCAACAAGAAAGTTTAACGAATGTTTCAATAATGAGGTATATTAAAAGTATATCTATATGTATAGATCACTTAATTAAGTGTTGCACACCCTATGTTATGTTTATGTTTATGTTTATGATGTCCCAAAGGTTGGACTTGTTGTGTTTGGTTTGGGATTAGCTACCCCTTTCTTCTTATGACAGCGCGCCTATGATGATGATGTTTATGGTGCAACACTTGGCCCCAAAGATAAAATGAATGAAGTTTTTATATGAATAATGATGATGAAAGATATGTTCTATATAAAACTGTGTCAAGTGCACTATTATGTTAATGGTGATTATGATTATGATGTCTCATAAAGATGTTCATAAAATGTTTTATGTTGTGAGATAGGAAAGTGTACTTACTAAGCTTTTGTTTACTTAGTTTATAATCATGTTCCAGATAAAGGTAAGAGCACCATGGAATAGGTGGAGGATGAGGACGAACGTGTGAACTGTGAACGATGGATTGGAAATGAAAGAACGCCAAGAAAGAATAATTTTTTTCAAACTATGTTTTTATTTCTTTGAATGCTTAAATTTTTGCATTATTAAGTAAAAAGACTTGTTTTATATTTATTTTGATTTTTTAAAAGTTCAGTCTACCAAACTGTTTAAACAGATTTTAAAGTTTGTTTTCCAATTTTATTTAAATTATGGTTTTATTAATGTGGCATTTAAAAAAAAAAAGATTTGAAATATTTGGAATCACGCCAAAAAAAAAATTTGTATGCATGGATCCTAGGATATGTTTATCAAATTGTGTTTAAATTTAAATGGTCTATCTTATAAATAATGATAACAAGGATAAAAGTAACGATTATTGTGACGTCCGTAAGGGGGCATTACACTCTCCTCCATAACACTACGTGAACTCTACAAGTAGTTTGCTTATCTAAGTGATGGCCGACGGAGCCACTAGTAGCGCCCCTTGTCACGAGCTCAGATGGAGAAATCAAAGGCACTCATGCCCCTCATCGGATGATCAACTGTGTTATCAAAGGCAAGGGAAGTGGGGTGGTTGGGTAGAGGTGGGGTTGCCAGCAAGGGAACGGGGCGATAGGCAGGGGTGGGAGATAGGGGAGGGAGTTGGGTTTTGTGGATTTTCTTTTCTTTTAGCTTACTTTTTTTTTTAGATTTTTTTTAAAGCTTTTTTTCGATTTCTGTTTTAATATTATATATTATTATTTTAAGGATAATTTAGTAAACATGATTAAAAATGGATGTCCAAAAATTTTTTTCATCCAAAATTAAACAGGTTAAATCACATCTTTTTTAAAGGTTAGATCCAACTAAATAAAAAAATTAAAGACCAAATCATACCTTTTTAAAAAAATTAAGGCCAACTATGTACTTTTTTAAAAAAAAAACTAAACAAGCGTTTTTTTATGTGTTTCAAAATATATAAGATGTTTGACAAGTTGGTTAGAACCGTTGCGTAGAACATTTTTACTGTAGTATATGAGAGCTTTATACTGTAGCGATTTTTTTTATTGTTACTCTAATATATGAGAGCTTTAAACTGTTTATAACTAAGAAAGTGGTCCGGATTGTAGTCTAGACTGACTTACCAAACAAGCTAATATTTAACCAACATGTTAACTAAACCAAGGATTGGATTTTGCATTTTTCTTTTTTCTACAGTTAGTTTTTTTTTGGGTTAAAACATGGGGTCAAAAGACCTGAAAAAGAAACAAAACCAACAGAAAAAAGCAACTAAAAAATACAAGCTCTAGGAGAACAAACGCCTGCAAAATCCCCCCTAAGAACAGGGATCAAACCCAAAGGAGCCTCTTTGGAGAAGGAGCCTGAGTGATTCCCAACAACTGCATGATTTGCTAACCAATCAGCCATCTTGTTTGCCTATCTAAAGACATGGTTAAGCTCAATATGCCACTCCCTCTATAGCAACCTTCTTACATCTTCAATGAGTCTAGTTAAGCGTCGTTAATTACCTTCAAAATTATTGACAATTCGGATGCAAGAGGAAGAGTCTAGCTCCACTTGAACTCTTTTGAAATTGTTCTCCCAAGACAGCTCAAGACCCATTTTAAGTGCCCAAATCTCAGATTTTATGGCTGTCCCCACCCCAAGCCACCAAAAAAAAATCCAATCAAATGGACACCATCACAATTTCGAATAATCCCTTTAGCCCCTATTGGTCCCGGGCATCCCTTGCAAGCACCATTAACATTAAGTTTAACAAACTTCTCCCTAGGCGGCCTCCAATGAATAAGTTTCACTTCTTTTGAAAGACAAAAATTATTCACTTCAGCCAATCTCCAAGCATTCTTAACTTGGCTAGCATAACTGAGTGCGGCTCTAGCACTATCAAAAGCTCTAGAGAAGTTTTCTTCATGAAACTCCCTGTTTCTCCAATTCCATAATAGGTATAGAGTGCAGGAGAAAACCTCCTGCCACATACCTTCTCCATTGGGCCTACTGGTATTCTTCAAGTTGGATGACAACCAATCTACTAAATCTAGGGAAAAAAAACCAATTCCAATCAGTGAGAATCAATGACTTCCAAAGAGAAAGAGCTACGGGGCAGTCCCTCAAAACATGTAATTGAGATTTCTCAGTATTGGGACAGTGGGGACAAGAGCTAGAAGGCAGCATACGGCATCTCATCAGCCTCAACCTTATGAAAGGCCTCCCATGAGCCACTATCCAAATGAAGTGGCTGATTTTATTTGGTAGCTTACAACTCTAGTTGGACTTTCAAAAGGCTTGATTTGAGTCCTCCTTGCTTTGGGCAAAAGCTTAATAGGCAAACCCTAAGTTGAAAAGCCCATTGGAGGAAAGGTTCCAATAATCAAAATCAGAACCCACCTTAGAGGAAGGGAGAGGCGACGCTGCGATTTTGAGGCAGACATGTGGTGGGATTAAATGATCAAACAAATCCCATCTCCAGCCACCTGTATCCGAAACAAGGTCCTTTACCTTTAGGCTTCAAATTTCATCAGGTATAACCCTAGTCATCACATTACATAAAGGGCCTACTCTATGAATCCAATCATCATCCCAAAAGGAAACACTAGCACCATCTCTCACCACCTAAGCCTAAAAATTCTTCAATTTTGGAATAATGGGATGGACTGCCCTCCCGAGAGGGGAAGAATGTTGGCCAGGCCCACTACCCCTCCTAGCACCATATTTAGCTTCCCAAATCTGAGTCCATAACGTCTCCCTGTGTTTGAAATTCCAAGCCACTTTGTATAAATAAGTAGAATTCATAATATTTAGCCTTTTGATCCCCAGACCCCCAGCACTTCTTGGCCTGCAGACTTTGTCCCAAGAAATCAGATGCATTTTCTTCCTCTCATCTAAACCACCCTAAAGGAATCTGCAACTTAACTTATTAATCTCCTCAACGTTACCTTTAGGGATTGGGATTACTTGCATGGCATATTGGGGAAAAGTATTAATGATCGAATTAATCATTGTTACTCTTCTTGCTAGTGAGAGACATTGACTTTTCCAACCTGCTAGGCGCATCTTGACCTTATCAAGAATATAATCATAGTTGCATTTCGAAATTCTACCATTCTAAAAGAGCACCCCCAGATAATTTCCAAGGTCATCTAAAACCTGAAAACCTAAAATTGCCTTAATCTCAGCCATCAAAGCTGCCTCTACACCCTTAGAAAAAAAAATGAAAGTTTTTCCCAGGCTGATTTTCTCACCAGATACATTATAGAAAACATCCAAGCACTCCTTGATAACTCGCATATGATCACCATTAGCTTTGGAAAATAAAAGGAGGTCATCTGCAAACATGAGATGAGAAATGACAGGCCCTACTCTTCCCACCTTGAAAGGCTTCCATTTCCCATCTCTCACTCTATCACTAATGGCATGGGCAAGACACTCAATACATAATACAAAAATATAAAGGGAGAGGGGATCTCCCTGTCTGATGCCCTTAAAAGGAGAAAAAGTATCTAATTTCTCACCATTCCAGAGGACGAAGCAATGCAATCCATGATAATACGAACAAATTTTTAGGGGAGACCCGCTATCTCCAAGGTTTGATTAATGAAAGTCCAATCCAAACGATCATAGGCCTTCTCCATATCAACCTTTATAGCCATGAATTTTCTCCTCATCTTCTTAATTCTCATAGTATGAATAATGTCCTAAGCCACAATGATATTATCCTAGATAAGTCTTCTGGGAACAAAACTGGCCTGGTTTGGGGCTATCAAATCATGAAGCACTGTCTTGAGTCTTTCGGTGAGAACCTTTGTTAGAATCTTGAATGAAACATTGCACAACAAAATTGGGCAAAACTGAGTAATCCTTTTTGGCTGAGCAACTTTAGGAATTAACATAAGTAGTGTCTCATTTAAATTTCTCCTAATACGCCCCTCTTCAAAGCACCCCTTAATCATTAGATAAGTTTGCATACCAACAACACCCCAAAATCTTTGGTAGAAGCAAGCCTAGAAACCATCAGGACCAGGAGCCTTTAGAGGACCCATACTAGGGATAGCTTGCCAAATCTCCTCATCTGATAAAGGGCCCTCAAGAGAATAGGCCAAAGAACACTTGATGATCGGGAAACATTGACACGTGACCAAATTGGGATTAGCTATAGGTTTACTCGAAAATAACTTATGGTAGAAAGAAACCACTTGAGCTTAAAGGGGACCAGCATCAGAAATCCAATCCCCCTCTTCATTCAGAAGAGCCTCTATCCTATTTCTTTTTCTCTACACGAGAGTTGAAGTATGGAAAAAAATGAGTATTTATGTCCCCCAAGATAATCCAGCTATTTCTCGATTTTTGGCACCAAAGAATCTCTTCCTATAATAAGACATTTTTGTAGCTCCCTATTGAGAGAATCTTCCAAATTTTCAAGAAAAGGATTAGGGGCTATCATAAGGCTGCATTAAATACCCCCTAACTGAGCTAGCAGGTGCCTCTTGTGCGCAAAAATATTACCAAACAACTGAGTATTCCACTCCAGTAGCTTGGTCTTTAGATTATATATATTTTGAAGAAAGCTTTTTTTATTATCCCAAGACTCACAAACAACTAAAGGGAAATCCTTACACGTAAACCAAGCTGCCTCTAAACGAAAAGGATGGTTAGCCTTATTAACAAGGAACTTCCTCTCTGTATCAAGTAGGATCGGATGGTGGTCTGACTTCATCCGAGGAAGAATGGTCACATGAGCTTCCAGGAAATGATTCCTATATAAGGTATTGCAACGGTCTCTATCCAACCTTCTAAACACCCGCTCAAGATTCGGCCATTTTGGGCCCCTTCAAGTGAATTTTGGTCCCCAAGCACCAAGATCAATTAAACCACATTGCTCAATGCGAGAATTAAAAATCTCACACTTTCTTGCATCCGCACCCACACCTCCCACTTGCTCTTCTATAGATGAGATATCATTGAAATCACCCATCAGAAACGACGGGCAATTAAACTCCTCTACTTTATCACAAATATCTTCCCAGAGAGCATTTCTAAAATCCTCTCAGGGGCTGGCATATATAGAGGACAACATCCACTTGTTATCATTGTTCTCATGAATTCTGATATGCAAAGCTTGATCAGTTAAAGAAACCACTTCAAGCTTAATCAAAGGGAGCAACTCAATGTCTAAATCCCTCTAGCTAAATACGAAGCATCCACTCTAATAGACACTACGCATTTAAATTTTTTTATAGTCAAGTATGCTTGGACTCCACTAATCTGGGGTTCTACAATAATGATCACGTCTGACTTATAACTATGCATATACACTTTTAAAGTACTGACAAACTCCACATTGTCAGCCCCTCTACAATTCCATGCAAAAAGCTTCATAAAAAATAAATCAAAAAAGGAGAAGGAACTTAACTTAAAGAAAATGCCACAACAGCTTCTAGTGGGACGATGGACCCACCTCTACCTCTTTCTCATGCATGCATGCATCGTGCATCACTTCCTTACTACCAATCACATTAATCCTGTTACTAGTCAAAATCTCATTGGGATTTGGAGGGGATTTGGAGGTAAATCCTCCAACATCGCCACATATGAGCCATCTTTACCATTCCCTGATGGTAAGCCTGCATGGTTCGAATTATGCCATATGGATTGAACTCCAGCATCTTCCCTTGAGTTGGCAATATAGATGGGCCTCACCATAGATCTACCTGGCACCATATTATCAATATTAGAAATATCCATAAGAGCTAGCCGATTAATGTTCACCCCCGAGATATCCTTCACCTTTTCAAGAGCTCTCTTAACCAAAATTGGTAATTCATAAGTGCCCTAACCCTTTCGTGTCCCTAGGATTGCCTTCTCCGATATATGATCCATCATATCCTCAATATCTGCACTATTTCCCTTTTTTTATTTTTATTTTTGTGCCACACTTTCCCATTACTCTCATTTAATGGCGAGGGAATGTCAAGCTAGTTGACCTCCAAAGTTTCAGCTCTTTTCTTATTAACTTTTTCCTCCACTAGAGGCTCAAATCTTGAAGAATTAGCCCCGAGAATCTTGGAATTATTAGCATTACCTGAAATAACTCCATCAACCTGTTTTTCATTTTTGTCCATCGTTTGCTGCCGTGAGGTCTCCGAGATTGATGGACCAACATCCATGGCCTATAGAGGGGGCTTAGAGTAACTGAGGCCTGTAAATTTTCCAAATCCCCATCATGGTTAACTGCATTCCCCTCCCTCTCCTCATGTCTCTTACTGATTACATTAGGACATTTCTCCTTGGCATGACCAAAAACACAAGCTATGGAGTGATTCCTATAGGATCCATCTCACCTTGCCTTTACGAATGTACTTAGAGAGCAAGGTTTGGTGAGATCAATCTCAACGCATATACGAGCAAATTTACCCTGGGTAGCCAATTGAGTGTTACTATCAACCTTGATCACTCGACCAATCTTCTATCCTAGCTTCCAAAGGAAACCTTTGTTAAAGTACTCCATTGGAATACCTGGTAATCTTGCCCAAACAATCAACTTGACAACTTTGGCCTCATCAGGAAAAAAATTCGCATGCCATTTCCTCACAGCTAGGTAATGGTCATCAATAATCCAGGGGCCTTCCTCTAGAACATGTTCAAAATCCACTCTATGATTGAATTTGACAATGTAGAAACCATTGCCTACGTCAATCACATCCATTGATCTAATCGGCCACCACATCAAATCCAATCTTTTGGAAAGGTAGTGAAATCCAACATTCAACCCAACCACTTTGATAATAACAGACCTCTTCCAAGGCCTCCTCATTAGCTTTTTCTCCTTCTGTGAAAGGGTGATTGTTGGCCAAGTTATTTCTTTTTCATGGCTTTGGATTGACTCCTCTTCATCACTATCCTCATCAAAGGAAAAGGCTTCCGAATCGTAATCATGCTTCCCTTCCTCATCCACATCCTCTTCCAAATCCTCATCCATGTAGTCAACATTGAATCTTTTAGATACAAGAAGACCCCCCCAAAGTCCAAATGCAAAGGAATGTGCCTGAATTCTAAGGCTTAGAGCCATGGCAGCCTTCTAGGAATCCAAAACTTCCATGGATTCGTCTCCTTCCATTTGGGATCCCCTTCCTCTCTTAATCTCTTTAGTGCTACATTGAATCTGATCTCCTTACTCTGTGGAAATCCCATCTCGGCCTCCAGAGTTCTCACGATCGCCAGAGCTCTCGCTCGCACTTGCCATTTTATATTTTTCTGCCATTAGTTTTAATCAGACGTGAGTTACATAACATCATTATAGCTAATTGGGATGTGACAAGAAAGATTCTTATTTATATATCCATATCATATAAGCATGGAGAAACGTATAGTGCTTTTGAGCCTTTGTTAAAACAAGTAGTTCAAACAAATTTTGATTGAAAATGGTGTAGCGTGTAATAATTTTATATTGTAGCACACTTTTTCTTAATATTATAGTATGTAAGATCTTTACATTGTAACAACCGAAAATTTTGGTTTTAATTCACATTACCAAACACTATATAGTAGTTGATATCAGTGTCATTTCATATCAACAAATAACACTATTATATTTACATTTTCCACAAGGAAAAAACAACGACAATAGCATTGTTAAATTTGAATTAAAATGTTATTCCTTATTGACAATGTTGTTAAATTTCTACTTTTGCAATGGAATTTTATCACTATCTTGTTACTATTTTTTTCATTTTGATATAATATTATTTGACAGTCCAAAACTATGTACTATCGAGCTTAAAATATACATTAAGTTAATTACATAACTGTATCTCATAATTTTATTATTTTTCAATTTGTTCTTCTATTTGAAAACTACAAAGGTATTTTTTGAATTTGAAAAACTTGTTTCAATTTTGCCCTTTGTAGATCCTTTTGACTAAAAAAATATAGAGATAAAATAAAAATACCCTTAATTAAACCTAATTTATTTATGAAATATATATGTTTCTTCTTGATAAAAAGTTATTAAAATTTAAAAAGTCTTAATACTTAAGATCTTTTTTTGAAATTTGATATTTTGTTTTAGGATTTTTTTATGTTTTAAACATATAAAATATTTTTCAAAACTATTTGGAGATAGTCATGTTATTTTGTCCAATTTTTTCTATTCGTATGGATGAAATTGAAAAAAAGTTAATAAAATTCAAAAGATACCTTTATAGTTAAATTGAGAAACAGTTTACATTCGAAGGTACAATTATGCAATTAACGGTATGTATATGTGTGTGTGTGCATATATTGTGTGAACTTTTACCGTGAAGAGATATGGGGCAAATGGAGGAATATAAGATTAAAAATGTCCTGAAAACGCGTACTTTAACTTTGCAAAAGCAAGCTCTCCTTGAAAGCAATTGTATGCCGAGGCTGCTCCATCCATTCATGTTCATGCACAAAATACTCATCGTGTATTATCAACAAAAAAGCTAGTGCAACAACCTCGGATCAAATAATTAGGGTGTTTGAAATACTGTTAGAACCAAAATACTAACTTTTTGACAACCTGTTCTTTCACATGCTACGGTTCTAATTATATTTCCAAACGTCATAAAAACCAGTCAAACTCAAACACAGAATGGCAAAAAGTCCCCACATTATCAAAACTGAAACAGGTACATCCAGTCTCCAAAAACTTTGATAAAAGACTTCAGCTTGTTTGTTCATCAAGATCACAACATTCTATTCCCTCGTAACTCTGGACCAGAGAGAAAAGAAAAAGAAAAAAAAAAAAAAAAGAAATGAAGACAAAAGTGGAAAACATTAAACTCTGCCAAGTTAGCTTTGTAATGTTTTGGTCTTTACTAGGTAGGTATAGGAATATGTCCATATCCACGATTGTACAGCATCGAATCCAACTGCACCATTTCTATTCACAATATGATGAATTAGCCTCATCCCGTCATGCTGTAATCTTGTGCGTTCTCGTAAAGACTATAACTCTCCGGCACATCCACTTCCATTTTCCCACTCAGGTGCTCATTTCCTACCAAAATCAAGAATCAATGTATCTGATTGGCATTTGCCCAAATTAATGAAAGCGAAAAACGCGGTAAATGGTGTTGGAAGAGCGTATTAAGCATGCTGAAGTCCAAAAATGATCAATCAAAAAAAGGTCCGAGTAGGGCAAGTTTATTAACGACTAGCGAGAGTTTTATAGAGTATAGCACGCACTTGAGTTCGATAGCAGGCCGTCGTAGAACGGCATTTGGCCCAAATTTCTAGCAGGAGGCCGCAAACAAGTGCTTGAGGGAGGATCAAAGAAATGAAGGTCGGAGCTTATCTCGGGGCTTTGGAAGCAAATATCTTCGGCCACCCTCGGCGTTGGGGCTGACGAGTTGCGTTGCTGAGACAGAAACTCCTCTGGTTTTGTCTTCTTTATCTTATCCTTAGGGGACTCGGCTTCGCGATCCGTCTCTACCTCGGATTCAGCATTGTTGGGTGCTGCTGCTGCATTCTGCTGTTTCCTTTTGGACCGAGCACGCCTGTTCTGGAACCAATTGTAGACGTTAGTCTCGGAGATTTGGCCGTGCTGGCTCAGTTCGGAGGTTATCTCTTTGATCTTTTGCTTGCTTGGAGTTCCATTCCCTTGCTCAAACATACGCTCCAGAATCTGTAACTGCACGGGGGTTGGCGTCCACCGCTGCCTCGCAGTTATTTTGTGGCCGGCAGATGTCATCAATGGGTCGCAGTACAGATTTCCCAACCGGACGCCTGAAAGAAACGCCAATACCACAAGTTTTGTTACGCAGACCAAGAAAAATAAGGAAAATTTCTCAGATCTATGCAACCTAACAAAACTGCCTGATTCAAAAAAAAAAAAAAAAAACCACATAGTAGAGCGGGAGGGACCTAGTTCGTTTTATGTAATTTCATCATATGAAAATTCCCTCTCACTACAATACATTTATATGAAATGAAAATCGGTGATAAAAATTGAGATTTATTTGAGACAAATGTAGGCACCATTTTCAGCGACAGTCTCTCAAAGTTCTGCCCTTTTTTCTAAAAAAAAAAAAAAAATCATTTTGGTCCTCAGTCCTCACATAGAGGAGGTCTAGAGAGAGAGACTTTGGACTTGAAAAGCAAAATCAAGCAACGAAAAAAACACACACAGGAAAAAAAAAAAAAAAAGACAACATAGATCAACCGGAAAAGGAGAAATCCATACAATAAACGACACCCAAATTGCTAAATAAAAAAAAAAACATATATTAATTTGCTTGTGTAAAAATTGAAAATTTAAGAACGGGAATATTCAATTTTTTTTTTTAAAAAAAAGGAAATAAATTTATGGGTTTAAGAGGGGGGAGAGAGAGAGACCTGAAGGGAGATCGTGATGGGAAGTGAGGTTCTTGTGCATCTGAACAAGTTGCTCACAAATGGAGGCGTATATTGATATTTGCTTCCTGAGCGTCTCCAATTGCTCATCTGTCATCACTTTCACATACGCCAAATTATTACCATTGTTATTACTATTGCCATTATTATTACTAAGAGAAAGTTCTGATCTTTCTCTCATCTGATTCTGATTCTGAATCTGAATCTGAATCTGATGTTCTTCCTGCTGTGTTGTTTGCTGTTGCAGTTGCAGTTGCAGTTGCAGTTGTAGTTGCTGCTTCTCCCACCCCATCATCCTTATAACTCTCTCTCTCTCCCCTCTGTATTTTTCGTATGTTCAACGTTTAATCTTTTGTTTGTTTTGTCTGTCTGCCCAACAGACTAGAACTCTAGAGAGAGAAAATAATGGGATAACGAAAACGTTAAAACGAAACTATACAATACTCTCACACAAACAAAATATATGAAAGCAACGGAAAAGCAAAGACGAGTCTAAAAGTCTCCCCTTTGTCTTCTCTTTTTATTTCTCTCTCTTGGGGGGTGCGTATTTTTTCAACCTGCGCATGTTAGCACAGGGCTGCGTCTCGTGCGCTGTTCCATTTTTAGATATTTTTTATTTTTTTCTAAAAATAAATTACGGGGTTGCTTTTTCTCGGATCCCAATCATTTATTGCCTTTAAACGACTATTGGATTGGAGAATGTTTTTGGATTTTTGGATCTCCATCACCCTCTCTCGTTCCGCCACCTGTATTTTCCATTTCTTTTTTTCTTTTTTCTTAATTTTAACAAATTATTGTTCACTCTATATCACTTCACCAAGTTGCCGTTTTTATGGGGTCTATAAAATGTACACAATAAATTGCTCATATTGTGATGTTTTGTTTTCCATCAATAATGATGATGTGTAAGATTTGGTTACCATTAGAGACCATTGTTTGTATACATGCCAAATTTTAGGTCATCCCTAGTATTGTTAATTGCATATCAACCAATGACTTTGTCATTTACTCACCAAATTAACCTTTGATTTGAAAAAATTGAAAGCTTGCTAACCACACCAGAGGAGGGCAAGTTGTACCATGATCGAAAATATTTTGTCAATTTTTAGCGATCAGTCTTGATCAATTTTGGAAGTCCAAGAAAGGTAAAATGATAACAAGTGCAACCACGTCTAGAGGGACAGAGTTAGTGGCAACATGACTAGAGTTAATCAACAAAGACAGTTTAGTTACTCGACTACTATTGCTCGGTGCTGATGCGACATTAGTTGATGCTTGTTGATTAGTGTCAACCCGCTTATTTAGAAGGTACCAATTTACTAATCAATGTGGACATCCCTACATACTTCATAGAGCCTAAGGGATTAGCATCTTCGCTGGGAAAAACTTTGTAAAATTTCCAAAACCGAGTAGTCTATGGAATCTAGAAAATAATTTCTTTTTTTGGGTTAAAATATGATGAGACAAATGAGGAATGGACCAAATGTGAGAGAATAGTGTGGGAAGGGTACAGAGTGTTGAGCACCGTGCTCAGTCATAATTTTGTCCGTGTCTGACACATAAAAATGCTACCATATCCTGTCAGATTTTGGGTTTTTGTACCAACAAATTTATTACCACATCATTTGCTTATGTATGCAACTTTGCACCCGTATAACTAACATTTCCGATTCCCAAGCAACAAATTTACCAGGATTTTAATACTCTGTCTGCTGAAGTTTTTTTTTTTTTTTCAACAACTCCGTGAGATCAAGATGAGTAATATGGTCTTTGAAAGTAAAGTTAAAACTTATAATTTATAGTATAATAGCGCATAACAGCGTTAATTTTAACATATTTTTGTTTTTATATTAAACAGATGAGAGGTTTATATTGTAGAAACTTAAAACTAAAACGTTGAAACTCTTTTTTAAGATATTTTATAAACGACATATTGAATTAAAATCATTTTTCTATAAATTTAAGGATAGAAAAAATAAATACTTATTAATAAATTACTTGTTTCACTATCTAGCAAGAAACTTACTATGGATGAAGGAGAAAAAAAACCATCATATGACGAACGTAGTAAATGAGACTTACAAGAGAAAGGAATGTGCCCTTATTTCATGTGAAATTTCTCTCTCTCTCTCTTTGTTTTTTTGAGAGGGATGGAATAACAGAAGAAAGAGCCGTATTCATAATAGTGGCAGCATGTGACCCCCAATAACATACAAATTGGACGTCGGTTGGCAATTGACATTTCATTAATTCATTTTGACAAAACAAATATAATATATTTACTTGCAATTTTGCACATCAACCGAACTTGGAACACAATCCATGACTTTGGTGCCTTTTCTTTTTCCTTTTTTTTTTTTTTTTGCCTAAAAGAATATTGTGACTAATGCATGGGGTCTTTGGCCTAATCATGTCTCGTGCTTTTTCTTTTCTTTTCTTTTCTTTTTTTTTTTTTTTTTTTTGTAGTGACTAGTGAGATCCTTTGACATGTGTGAACGCTAAATTGGGGTATAATGTGACTATTAAGCTAAATAAAACTCTCTGAGTGAGTAATTAGTAATGAGTAATGACAATTAAGGAGCACAACCAGACACCGCATGTGCCACATCCACCGGGTCAAAAAGCTGACGGCTAATTTAGAATTTTAGTTTTGAATTAGATTAAACAAAATCCCATTTTCATTGTTTCTCTCTGTCCATCGACCTTTCTCTCTAACTCTACGTACGAACGTCTATGGAGATTTTTTAATATTATTATTCTTTCTCCTACGAGAAAAGAGGATCATTGGTGTCATCATGTCTTTCATCTCTATTGTCATTTTTAAAGTTTTTGGTCCTATGAAGTAAACAAAAAGAACCTAATCTAATTACACTTGAAGAATACATCGATCAAACAAGGGTCCTAAAATAAAGATGTTTAGTATCGAACTTTTTGCGCATCTTGGGAAGAGAAAAAAGAAAAATGTTTTTATCGCTCCAGCAACCAATTGATGGTATATAGGGAGGATACTCGTTAAGTGAATTCACCATGTCCTTTTACCTTTAAATCTTATTTATTCAGCTCTTTTTTTTTTCCCAAAGAAAAAATTATAGGAAACAACACATAAATATGTTGGGTTAAAAGTGAAGGGAAAGGGTTGTGTATCACCTGGTTGGTTCTAAGTTGTCAAATTTGTCATACAGATTATTGAGGGTGAGCTCGACGCCACTGTCGAGGAACCAAACTCTGGGTGGTCGGCCAAACAGTTAGGCAAAAAGGTACGTAGAGCTTACGACTGACCCCGATGACACTGGATGTCATGTCTGAGGTGCTTCTTAGGGTCCCCTGGGCCGTGCCTCATCAGGCAGCCTTCTCAAACTAAGTACCAGCTCAGGTTGGATTAGTCTCACTCTGAAGTAGACTGCCACTCACCATCACTAGCTAATAAATGGCAAACAACTCACCGTCGGATGGGAGCCAATCTATCGACGGAGGGACATGACACTTGTCACTTGCCACTTGACACGCCTTGATGTGACACTTGGGTTGTGGGCAAAACCCATCTAACACCCGATCCAAGTGCTAGCCTATAAATAGGACGCATTTATTGCATTCTAGCAAGTAAGCTCCTTCCCACCTAACAAGTTCCTGACCTCTGCCGAGCAACCCCTGTCTTGGGCATCGGAGAGCCCTTTTCTATTGACTAACCATTTCTTGCCTCCGAAGCGTCACTCTTCTTGTTGTAGGTCAACCAGATCAGGCAGAGACGAACAGAGATGAGCTAAACATCGTGCGCCGTCACACGTGGTGTTAATACGACGCCGGACCTTGGTAAGCATCAACATTTTGACGCTAGAAGGAGGGCCCCTACACCTTCACTTAAAGACACCAGCCACAATCCCAAATACCAAGATGGTAATTCAAGGAAACACCCGAGATAATGCTGCCCGATAAGAGGGGTCAAGAGACGCATGAAATCGACACCAAAACCCAATTAGGCCTAGAAGCCGCCCTCGGGCTACAAGGTCCCGATCCGGGGGACAAGGGAGCACGGCCAAGGCAGAACAAGGACAAGACCCGGTCGCCCAAGACCCAATCCGGGAACTTACCAATGCAGTCTGGATTCTCACACAGTAGCTCACGCAGCAAGCTCAACGCCAAGCTTCACTTGGCCTCCTACCTCCAACCCCGGTTGACCAGGCTAGAGGTTGAGTAGGATGGGATGCTACTGACCTTAATGAAGCTGATTCTGAGTGCTCCAGAGGCTCCACACATGGTGTCTCAGCCAACAATAGACTCGTCTAAGAAGGTCAACTTGGCCCGTAAGGAGCACAGGTTCCATCACCACAAGGTTCCCGAGCATCTGTATTTGACCGGCTCAGGCACTGAGGAGGAGTGCACCAAGGTCGCCAACTTGAAGCAAGTAACCGCGTAGAAGGCGGAGCACCTTATAGGATCGAACTGCACGAGGATACGAGTAGTCGCCAATTTCAGGAGCTACAGCGCCAAATCGACGAGATTCGTAACAATCATTTTGGCTTGGATGACATAGGTGCCCTAGACCTGCCATTCCCGGACGCAATAATGCGAGCCCCAATGCCACAAAAATTTAAGATTCCGCAGATCAAGGCCTATGATGGGACCACAGACATGGATAAGCATGTTGAGTTGTTCTGAGGACACATGCTCCTTCAAAATGCAAGTGATGCAGCAATGTGCAAGGCCTTCTCAAAGACACTTATCGGACCATCTCAACAATGGTTCTGGTGACTCGAGCCAGCCTCCATCACCTTATTTCGACAGCTTTTAGATGCCTTCTTAGCAGCCTTCTCCACAACAAAAATAAGGAGAAAAGAAATTACCTACCTATATGTCGTGAAGCAAGGAGATTGCAACATCTGAGACTACATCAACAGGTTTACCCGAGCAGCTCTTGAGGTCAAGCACATTGAAGACGAGACCCTCAAGCACATTTTTGTAGAGGGTCTCCGAGACGAGAAGCTCACTTGGTCTTTGGCTTTTGAGCAGCCGAGCACATTTTCGTAGATACTCGGCTATGCTCAGAGGTACGTCGATGCAACAGAATACATGAAGAGCCGTAGATAAGAGGCAGGCCCCAACGGTACAAAGAAAGACAAGAAGCAGAAGAAAGTGCTAGAGCAGTCCAATGCCAAGTAGAGTAAGAAGCAGAAGAAGGAAAAGAAACCCGAGAAGCCGAAGACACCGACCAGAAAGTTTCAAAGTTACACACCCCTGGTAGCAAGCATCGATGAAGTGCTCACCCAGGTGAGTGGGAGAAACTTGCTAGTACCATCGCCCAAGCTCAAGGGCAGTAAGATAAAGCGGGATCAAACCAGGTATTGCGAGTTCCACAAGGACATGGGACATAATACTCGCGAGTGTATACAGCTAAAGGATCAAATTGAAAGGGCAGTTCGAGAGGGACACTTGAGGGAATTTGTAGAGGGTGTTTTAACTCCGAGCTCTATAGCTAGCAAGAATGATCAACCGAGCCAAGATGTGCCTAACCACCCATGAAACAACTGTGGGAACACCTTGGAACTCTCGAACGTCGTTCACACGATTTTCAGAGGGCCTATCACCGAGGACACATCGAGTGGGCGACGGGCTTACGTCCGAGAAGCTCGGCTAATTGAACGAGGCGAATTCATCAACATGTCCGAGCATGTAAATAAAATTTGCCGCCAGCAAGACACTCCGATCACATTTACCAAGGAAGAAGCAGATAAATTAATCCATTCGCAAAAGGATGCCTTTGTATGCGAGCTGCACATCGCGAACAATATAGTACGACGAGTGTTGATTAACAATGGCAGCTCGACTAACATCCTATTCAAACAGGCATTTGACAAAATGAAGATCAGCAATGCTACCGTAGTCCCGGTCCAAACCCCGCTTTATGGCTTCACGGGAGAATGTGTCCAAGCAGTTGGGAAGGTCGGCCTACCTGTGACCTTTGGAGAGGGTGCTGCTCGGGTTACGTGTGCCGTCGACTTCTTAGTCGTTGATAAACTCTCGTAATTTAACATCATCATCGGCCGCCCAACGTTGAACACGCTAAAGGCCATAGTCTCCACGTATCACCTGGCCATGAAATTCCCCACAGAGAATGGAGTTGGAGTCACCCGATCATCCTAAAAAGACTCTCGTGCTTGTTATGCCAACATTGTCTGTGCAACGACAGCTCAGCACTTAAATGTCTTGGCCATCCACATAGTCGACGAGATAGATCTTCCTGTCGATCTGATGCCCAAGATGCTAGCCGATCTTAACCCTCGACTTCCCAAGGAAAAGGTGAATGCTACCCAGGATGAGGACTTGGTGCCGTTCAGCCTAGATCCTGCACATCTTAAGCGCACTATCCAACTCGGATCCCAGCTGCAACCTGAGATCCGAGCCGACCTCGAGGGGCTTCTCACTGAGTATCGGGATGTATTTGCATGGTCTCATGAAGACATGTCGGGCATTGATCCTAATATAATCTGTCACCAGCTCAATGTTTGACCTAATCATAAACTGGTCATATAGAAGAAAAGGGCTTTCAATTCGAAAAGATATGCTGCCATCAACGAGGAGGTTCCAAAGCTCCTAAAGGCAGGATTCATCCGAGAAGTCAAATATCTGGAGTGGTTAGAAAACGTTGTCCTCATCAAGAAGGCAAACGGGAAATGACGGGTTTGTATCGACTACACTGACCTGAATAAAGCCTGCCTGAAGGATTGTTTTTCACTTCCTTGGATAGATCAGCTCGTCGACGCGACGGCCGGCCATGAGTTGCTTAGCTTCATGGACGCTTATTCCGGATACAACTAGATAAGGATGGTCAAGGAAGATCAAGTAAAGACGGTTTTTGTTATTGACCAAGGGCTTTATTGCTACATGGTAAAGCCCTTCAGGCTAAAGAACGCTAGAGCAACCTACTAGCGACTTGTTAATAAGATGTTTGCCCGGCTGATTGGCGAAACAATGGAAGTTTACGTAAATGACACGCTAGTATAGTCAGTCTGAGCAAAGGACCACATAGTAGATCTTCGAGCAAGCTTCAACATTCTCTAGGAATATGGGATGAAACTCAACCCGGCGAAATGTGTGTTTGGGGTAAGCTCAGGAAAGTTCCTCGAATTTTTAGTCATCAACAAGGAAGTGCAGAAACTCACCGGCATGATTGCTACTCTTTCCAGATTTGTCTCCCGAGCTATCGACAAGTGCTACCCATTTTTTAAGGTACTTAAGGGGAAGTTTAAGTGAAACAGGAAATGTGAAGAAGCCTTCTAAAATCTGAAAAGATATTTAGCCACACCCCCGCTCTTGTCCAAACCTTTGCCCGAAGAAAGATTGACCGCCTATCTAGCCGTGTTAGAGAAGGCTGTAAGCTCTGTCCTCATTCGAGATGAAGACGGGGTCTAGAAGCCCTTATACTATACAAGCCATGCATTTCAGGGTACCAAGGAGCGGTACCCACCATTTGAAAAGTTGGCATTTGCACTGGTCACCTCTGCTCGGAAGCTATGGCCCTACTTTAAGGCCATACCATATAGGTCCTAACCAAGTTCCCTCTCCGCCAAATTCTTTAGAGCCCAAAAATATCGAGAAGGATGGCTAAATAGTCGGTCGAGCTCGGCCAGTATGATGTCCACTTTGCACCGAGGACAGCCATTAAAGCTCAGGCTCTCACGAATTTCCTTGCCAAGTTCACGGACACCGGGCAAGGCACACCTTTGGCTGAGAAGGCACCTATGAAAGTACGAGATGCCCCCAGCTGCAGTGAGAATAGCGCCACGTCCCAACCAAAATGGAAGCTTTTTGTTCATGGATCTTCATGCATGGAAGGTTCAGGCGCCGGGCTAGTACTAGTAAGCCCGGACAGTTACAAAGCAATCTATGCACTCCGGTTTGACTTCAAGGCCTCGAACAACGAGGTGAAATATGAAGCACTTCTGGCTGGACTTCCAATTTCCAGAGATCTTGCATTGTCATCCATAGTGACTCAATGCTAGTTGTCCAGCAGGTCACTAGAGTATTTCAAGCCCGAACAGAGTCAATGGCCATATATTTACAAGAGGTCAAGATGCTGCTTGGGCAGTTTAAGTCTTACTCATTTAAGCAGATCCCTAGATCAGAAAACTCAGAAGCAGACGCACTCACTTGGCTCGCATTAGGTCTGGGCGACTGTGACCTCACTTCAGGCCCCATTGAGAGGTTAGTCGAGCCGAGCACAAATAAGGGTGTAGCAAGTGTGACAGAAGAGCCTGTGACTACATGGATGGACCCGATCATCCGATATCTGACCACAGCCGAATTGCCCCACAAGTGAGAAGAGACACGTTGAATCCATAACAGCTCAACCCGGTATGCGATGATCGACAAAAATTTATATCGGCAAGGCTACACCACTCCATGTCTCAAGTGCGTAGGGCCCAAAGAAGCCGAGTATCTAATGAAGGAGATTCACGAAGGCCTATATGGAAACCATTTTGGGGGGCGATCGTTGGCCCAAAAATGTCTCTGGTAGGGTTACTACTAGTCGACCATGGAAAAGGACTGCAAAGATTATGTGCAAAAATGCCTCAAATGCCAACAATTCACAAGGATGCCCAGACATCACGCTGAGCAACTGACCTCAGTTACATCAGCGTGACCATTTGCCAAGTGGGCCATTGATCTGATCGGGCCCCTTCCTCAAGCCCGATCTCAATTTAAGTACTGTATTGTGGTTATTGACTACCTCACCAAGTGGGTCAAAGTAGAGCCATGCACCAACATGACCGAGGCAAAGTGTACTAACTTTGTATGGAATCCCGCATACCATCATCACCGACAATGCCGAACAATTCAAATCTTCAAAGTCTCTTCCGCCTGTGCGAACAGCTCGGCATCAAGAAAGTCTTCTCCTCACCGAGCTACCCACAGAGCAACGGGCAAGTAGAAGCTGTCAACAAGACAATTAAGGATAACTTGAAGAAGAAGCTCGAGGGCTTCAAAGGTGCATAGATTGATGAGCTCCTGATGGTTTTCTGGGCCTATCGAACAACTGTCCAGACAGCTACCAGAAAGACTCCTTTTTCACTCGTGTACAAAGCAGAGACAGTCATCCCGACGGCTGTTGGATTACCCAGCTTTAGGATAGAACATTATGACGAGATTTTCAAAATGCCGAGGTCATGATGTCCGAACTTGACTTACTTGAGGAAAAGAGAAACCAAGCAGCAATCTGTAATGCAGCTCGAAATCAAGTTGTGGCGCGGCATTACAACAAGCGGGTATAACTAAGAAGCTTCAAGGTCAGAGATTTGGTACTCAAGAAAGTCATAGTTCGCAGCCCGGTGTGGGGTCTTTTCGTCCAAAATAGGACGGTCCGTATAAGGTCATTGAGATTGTCAGGCCAGGCACTTACTGACTATCCGATATGGAGGGCAACTTGCTTGGTCATCCTTGTAATGCCGAGCTTCTCAAGAGATTCTTTTGTTAATCTCAGCCAGAAATATTTTTTGACCTCTGACTATATTCTTTTTCTAACTAGACCTAGTGAATAGGACTAGAATGTAAATACAAAACATCAATGAAATGTAAATTCCTATATTGTTCAATCGAACAATATGTGTTTAAGGAATAAAACAAATCCTGAAGAGGGATAACGTAACTCAAGCCCGAAAGACCAGGCTACAACTCCCAAAAACAGAGAGCCGTCCTACTTAACCGGACTAGGGGGCTGATCGACGATCAGCCGACCATAAGTCTATTGCTGTACAGACTACCCACAAAGAGTCACCCTAGCATAATAATTGCCCGACCACCATTAGACTTGTACAAGTTTCCATCAACTTAAACAAGTCTAGGGGGCGACAGGGTATGGGTTATCACATGCTGCAGTGCTCTGTCCGACCGAGAAATGGGGGTTTCTTGCTCGAATTAACTCAAGAACTACCAAGGCATTTAACTCGGCGACAATAGGATTGAAAAAGAGGAGTTCAAAAAACTATAGTCTAGGAATGCTCTTTTCGAGGAGCATCCAACTTGGTTCGAATCTGCTAATCAACTCCAAAGTCGAGATACCTATGTTAACTCGGCGAAGCAAAGGTTAAACTATGCTCCCGAGAAACTCTTCACCCTGAAAAATGAAAAATTTTATCCGAGAACAATCACACTTAGAAAATGTTAAAAATGAAATATATAAGAACCTGAGAAGCAATGAACTTGGAAAAGAAAAAAGAAAATTCATTAAAAAAGTGGTGGGGAGGTATAGTTGATCGGGCACCTCCTAAGCCAGGATATACAACACAAGAGCAAAAAAAAAAGAGACAGGTTAAGCCTGGGCCCCATCCCTAGCAATGTCCTCGCCGCCGCCGCCACCTTGCTCGTCCCCGTTTTCATCGTCGTCCACTTCGACGACCTCTTCCTCCGTCGGCTGCTGAGCTGCACCCTGCTCGGGCTAAACTATAAGTGACAAGTCGAAGCCCGCAGCCTCAGGATGCTTTCATATCAAATAATCCCAGAGGTCGATCATACCAAAGTAGTAGTAATCAACGTATTCTGAGGACGCCTTGAACTCCTCCACGGCTTGGGTGAGTCTGTTAGGGAGCTCCTTTAAGAAGCGCTTATTCTCTACCTGAGAGGTCTCCAGCTAGCCCCTGAGCAGAATGGCCTCGTCCTTGGCCAATTTAGTAGCTCTCCTTGACTCCTCGGCCTCCGCCTTGGCCTGGTCAACTTCTTCCTTCGCCTTCCTCAACTCCTCCTCGGCCTGAGAAAGGGACACCTTGATTTGATTAAGCTCAGTGATTTTCTTACCGAGCTCCTTCTCAACTCCCTTCCACTTGAGGAAGGTTTTCTTGTGCCTTTCCTTTTCAAGGTTGAATTCCCTCAACCTGGTAGCATAAGCCATATGCACGAAAGCACTTGTTTGAGGAAAATAGGACTATCAACATGCGACAAAGAGTAAAAATTGAAAGGAAGCTAGGTGTGGAGTAAACACATACCTTGGCGGCTGAATGGAAGGCGACCTTGAATAGGCCCTTGAAATCCTCTCCTCAGAGGTTCACTAAGAAGTCCTCCTGAGGAACATCATCCCTGAGGTACTCGAGGATGTACCGGCAATAGTTTACACGCCTCCTTGGGGTAGCTACCAAGGAGGGCTCCACGATTGTAAAGTCTGCTGAAGGAGTCTCACTCGACGAAGCCCTTGTCCTCGTCAACTGGGGTGGCTGTTCTTGGACTGTTGTGGATGGCTGTTAGGGCCACGGGGGAAGCTCCATCCTCAGAGTCCGTTTACGCTTCCTCCCAATTACCACAGCCTTGCCCTTTTGCTGCTAGAGGCTTTCCATGAAAGCACGCCTCTCTTTCGCAGTGCTCGGCCTTGAAGAAATTTTTGCAGTCGAAATCATCTCAAGTCAGAACCAGGTCAGCATGCTAAAAAAAAAAAAACTCAGGGTTGACCTCCGATCCGGAGCTGGCGAGACGGGTATAGGAGCCGAACCAAGTCCTCGAGGTCCTTGTTTGCTACGACTGGCCCCGCATCGAAGGAGCCATTCGACGAGTCCTCAAAGCTAGACTATGGTGGCTCTCTCGTCGGCCACCTGGATCGAGAAATGCTTGGCCCCGGGACGTCTGTGGCGCTCGGCCTGGCGACAGTCACCTGCCCGACTGAACGGGTAGGTTGGGTGTCTAAAGGGGTATTTATTCTACTGGGTTCCCCAAACCAGCCGTAAAGAGATAGAATCTCCTTGTGAGCAGAAACGACTGCTGCCTCCTCACCTCTGGTTTCTCGAACAGGTCTTTGGCCGCCCTGATAACATGGCTTAGTGCCTACGGCCTCTTACTCTAGACGTGCCCCTACTCGAAGGTTCTCGGGACACACTGGTCATCAGGGACAGCCTAACAGGCTCGGGCTAAGTAGTTGCCCTCGACATAGAACCACTCGTATTTCTAAAGTTTGTCCGAGTAGGGGTTACCCAAGATAAAGCCCTTCTAGAAACCGGTGACATAGTACCAGCCAGACTGCCGGGAAAGCTTCTTCATCTTATACACTTGTTTGAATGCCTTCCATGGCATCTCTACAGGCTAGTAATACCTCCATAAAATGTATATCCCGATCAACGACCTGTAACTATTTGGGTTAAGTTGTGCCAGGCACACGTTGAGGTTGTTGAGTGCCTAGCGGAGATAAGGATAGAACAGCAGGCGTAGCCTAGCTCGAAAGAACTCCATATATAAAGTGATACACCCCTCTGGTGAAGTCAAAGAGGAGTCACTCTCCTTAGGATCAATGAGGATGACGTCATTCGAGATGTCGAACTCGACGCGTAAGTCCTCCAGCTGAGATTTCATCATCGCCCTAGTGTATGCAACTGTCGACGTCTGCCTTAGCCGGTGATCCGGTAGGCGGTCACTCCTCAGACTCAAGTGACTCTGACCCTCTCGTCCTCTAGGGGGCTCTCAACAGACCCTGCCTCCTCGGCTCCCCACTTCTCGTCGGAGAGGTCGACGGTTACTCAGCCCACTACTAGGATAGAGGCGCTAGAGTCCTGACTGGAGGTGCTTGGAACATTGACTGCAGCATCCAGCTCGGCCCTCTCCTGGGCAATGACTTGGGACGTGCCAGCGGTGCCTGCCCCGATGTAAGGATCCTTGCCCCTGCATCGTCTCATCAGACATTTCCCATCCAACAGGTTGAGGAACTCCTACTCGGGGATAGTTTGGGAGTCGACCCTTAATATCTCAGCCAACCAGTTAGCTCTGTCCTACTCTGGGGAAAGGCTTTCGATGTCAACCTCTGTGGAAGACGAGTTGGCCTCAGGACTGCTTTTCGACCAAGAAATATTAACATTCTGGGAATTTGACAAGTTGCTCATTTTTCTCGTACTCCTTGGGAAATTACCTACTTGGGCTGTGAAAGCTTGGGAATGAAGAATTCTCAGGTTACTGACTGTAGCTCGGCAGCTAAAACTCAGGAGCAAGAAAATATCACTTCGATTGCATATGGAAATGATGAAAAAAAATGGGCCTATTTATAACCATTTCAGGCGGGAAATCCAGGTGTAGAAAATGAAGAGAGATGATGATTATGCCTGTTAGGAGGCGCAGTCGCTAGCAAAGCAACATGTGTCCCTAGGTTCCTTCGCGTGACCTTTCGTTTCACACTACCTCGAGACGCCTCTTTATCTTCTATCTTGAGCCGACCTCACCCACTCGACATAGTCCACCGGGCCGGACACCGACCAAGTAAACTAGGGGGCTACTGTTGAGGGTGAGCTCGACGCCACCGTCGAGGAGCCAAACTTTGGGTGGTTGACCAAACAGCTCGGTAAAAAGGTACGTGGAGCTTACAACTAACCCCGATGACACTGGATGTCATGTCCAAGGTGCTTCTTAGGGTCCCCCGGGCCGCACCTCATCAGGCAGCCTCCTTGGACTGAGTACCAGCTCAAGTTAGATTATTCTCACTCTGATGTGGACTGCCACTCACCATCATTAGCTAACAAATGGCAAACAACTCACCATTGGATAGGAGCCAATCCATCGGCAGAGGGACATGACACTTGTCACTTGCCACCTGACACGCCTTGATGTGACACTTAGGTTGTGAGAAAAACCCACCTAACACCCGATCCAACTGGTAGCCTATGAATAACACGCATTTATTGCATTCTAGCAAGTAAGCTCCTTCCCACCTAACTAGTTCCCAACCTCTGCCGAGCAACCCCTGCCTTGATCATCGAAGAGCCCTTTTCTGTTGACTGACCATTTCTTGCCTCTGAAGTGCCCCTCCTTTTGTTGCAGGTCAACCAGATCAGGCAGAGACGAGCAAGGAAGAGCTGAACACCGTGAGCCGTCGCACATGGTGTTGATATGATGCCGGACCTCAGTAAGCATCAACACAGACAATTTGATGGTTTAGAAAAAAATACAAATCAAACCATTTTGTGTAATGAGGTCACATTGAAATAAATTGTTACATAATGATCCAATCTAGTTTAAACTACAGTTTGGACTTTATAATGGGAAAAAATGGAAATAACATATTTAAAGTGTGGAATAAAAATAAACAGCACATTTTGTTTTTAGGTAGAAAAGAAATAACATAATTCTTTTAAAATTCCATAAATGCCCCCTCCACATTAAAATCCTCAAAATCCAGGAAGCCATCTCTGCTCGTTGCTCTCAATCACGAGGTCGTTGGAGGAAGCCATCATCGTCGTGAGCACGAGTTTGTAGGTTTCTTCCTTGACTTCTCTAGCAACGAGCATGAGGTTTGCAACCTGAATGAGATCAAAAGCTCCTCCGTTTTTTGCTCCCAATCGCTGTTTGTCAAAGGGAGGACTCACCAATCATGCATGAAGAAGCCACCGTCGTTGCTGTCTGTCACGAACTCACTGTCACCGTGCCCTCATTGCCAGAGAGAGAAAAAAACTTGGGGTTAGGTTTAGGGTAGGTTAGGGATTAATTTGGGGCTTAGGGTAAAAAAAATTGGGACTAATTAAACTTGGGATAACTTTGAAAAACTACATTTCAAAACTTAAAAAAAAAAAACTTAAAAAGTGTTATTTATTAACAAGTTTATTAATTATACTATTTCCATTCGTTAGTTTTGAAAATTTGTTATTTCCTACAGTTTCTCTTTTATAATTTTCATTTTTTTTTGGGTTTTTCACTTCTTCATTATTTTTTTGGCCATAAGTTATTTATAAATTTTGAAATAATTCAGAAAATAGGATACATGTTTTATAATTCAAACGAACCTGTTTAGACCGTGCTTCATATTTCAAGAACATTCTAGTTCGGTCTCAGACCATCAAAAAAATTTCTGACGTAGGTTGACTCGACAATTTAAAAATCATTAAATTAGCATGGTCGGACAATTTGTGGTCCCTAATCTTTTATATAATATATAAAATGTCACACACATTACATTTTTTGTTAGGAGAATGGAAGGAAACTAATTACAATTTTCCATTATGTACGTAACTTGAAATTATACACGATGTACTTAACTTAAAAGTAGATACAGATAATTTATACGAATGATAATAGAATTAGGGATTTTTGGTGAATGAAAGAAATGAATATACTCATTGCCAGCCAACGGTTCTGAGTCAAGCATATTGTGATTATTGGGACCCACCTTCCTGCTCTTAGAAG